>VKON01000295.1:69329-93462 GCA_009741485.1 Malurus cyaneus samueli | reverse complement strand
CCTGCCCGGCCCTTGAGGCGGTCGCCGGGCTTGGTGCGCTGCTTGTTCCCGGAGGGATTGGCCGGCCGTTCTTTGAGCGCCGCTGCCGGCCGGGCCGGAGCACTGCATAGGTTAAAAGGGAAATAGACATTTTGTCCGCCAGGCGGGAATATCGGTGGTTATAGGGAAGCGTTCGGATTGATTTTTAGCATTGCTTCATCGCGTTAGCAGAAGGCAAAGGGTGGTGGCAACAAAATGCGGAAGTAGTTGTGAGGAGGAGTAGTGAAGCTGGTGAGACGACATGGCAGGGGAGAAGCGTCAGCAGGAAGTCGAAATAAGTTATATAGATGTAATCGGCCAGAAGCGTGTCCTGCTTAAGAAAGGCATTGGAAAATCGAGGCTATACCAGCTCTATAGAAAGAAACATGGGACTGTTCTAGTGTCTTTGCACCCGGGGAATGCTTAAAAAAAACCAAAATACTTTGGCAAGTTCAAAATAAAAGTTTTATACTTTACAGGATAATCTTGCAAAAAAACAGTTTGCAGTTATTCCAATTGCCTGAGGCTGGAATGTAAAGGTTAAGCTAAATCGGTGGTTCCATCAGTACTACTTTACCAGTTGACCACTTGCATTTGCATTAAACATTATTAACTAACTCAAGAATCTTTGTTTTGATGTTTTTATCTGAGATAGTCTCCATTGTTTTCAAATAATAAAATGATTGCTCATCAGTTTTTTTTTTTAAACATGGCTCTCAGAAGGTTAAAAGTCAAGTTTCTGTTTTCGCAGTAGAGATTTAGTTTGAGACACATGCTTATATATAAATATGTATATAGAGAGGTGTATGTCTATATTATATCTATATAACCTTGATAGCTGTGGTTTATGTCAAAGTGACAAGGTGCTTATGAGGCCTATTGATTGAAAACTTTCTATAACTTTTTTATACATTATCAATATAAGAATGTAATAACTTTTTACATATTATTAATATACAATGAAATACTTTCAATATATTATCAATAATAGCCTTTTTGTATATTGCTATAAGTTTTTTAATAACGTATTAGCAACATCTAGTGTACCAGCTGGATGTAATTCAACCAGCTGGATTACTGCATAGATGTGTGAAATCACCAAGAAGCATAAATCAGAAAAAGTTCTGAAGAAAGTAGACAGGTAGATGCTAGAACAAGGAGGTAATTACTGTATGGCTTGGGCCTCTTTATTGATTGGAGCAAGGGCTTAAGTGGCCTGAACAATGGAACCTTAGATTATAAAACCTGTTTAAGTAGTGAGAGAAGGAAAACGGATGAAGTTACGTGTGCAGACGTGTTTCTATCTGAGAGACAAACCGGAGTGGCAGAAGGAATGTGGGATAAAATTTGGCTCTATGGGACCTTTTGTTTTAGTATTGGTGAAGAATATAAAAGCGAAGAAATTATGGAGTGCTGTTTCCGAATGTGGTATAGGACAGCAGTAATGAAGATGGGATGGAAAGTCCTGGGGAGTAGCAAGTTAAGGACCGCCTCAACCAATACAGCACAAACAAGGAGTAAAACCAGGGAGGTTATGAAGCTTATGCCCTAGTAGCCTGAATACTTGGTCTGGAAACCTTGGTCACATAGAGGGTTCCCGTGAGACATGAGAGAGGACAAACCATGGATCACTCAGATTTTCTGAAGGGTTTAAAGCGAACAATACTATCATACAGAGAAAAGGATTTAGTCCTTTAAACAAATAGTTTTTTCATTGTGTGTGCTAGTTTGATTTTATAACAAAATATATTACTTGCAATACAGAAGCTAGGGAATGTATATTTGTTTTTGTGTATGTGTAAGGTAGTGACACCACAATGCAGAAACCTGATTCTTTTCTCATCCAACAAAGCAAGGCAAAATAGGCTGAAAGGAAGCAATGTGCGTGGTTTTTGTCTCTTTATATATAATATATATATATATACATATGAAATACAGACATAATTGCTCTGTGTACATGTAATTAAGATCTAAATTTTCTATCTGAATTTTAAAGTTACTATCTCAAATATGTACTGAACCTCTGCAGTACTCATCTTGAATGTGATTTAACTTTTTCTTTGCAAATACTAAATCATGTTTTGTTGTTGATAAAGTCAATTCTGATGACTTATTTAATTTAAATCAGACACAGTACATTGCATGGAAAGCTCTTCTTTATCATAAAAATGGAGAGCCAAAGGATGGAGAGGAAAATTATCAGGATGAAACCGAGTTATATAGCCTATGAATAGTCACATAGTCTAAAAAAGCATGAAGATACTTAAGTCAGGTATTTGCATTGCTTACAAGAAGACTGTGGAAAGATTCCATAGGTGAGGTGTTTTGCTAAAAAAAAAAACCCAAAGAAAGTACAACAAAAAAATGCTGTATAGGCATTATAAATAATAAAGTTTTTACAAATGTATTTATATTTAACAGCAAAGAAGGCATTCAGATGTATAATAGACATTGGAACTAAAAAGCTATGAAAGTGATGGAAATTTGCTATGATTGCTCATTAGAGCCTATCAGAGCTCATATAGCTAATTTTCCTCATAGTATACAAGTTTGGAAATGCTGCAGACAACTACATGAAGAGAGGGGATACTGCAGCTAGAGGGCCACTGCACAGGAACACCTAAAAGCTGGGCAAAATCCTTAGTATTTGGAACCAGAGCCCAGGAAAAACATGTCTGAGGAACCTTCTATCGTTACGCATTTCAGTGGCTGTTTAGTGGATACAATGGTGCTGTAAAGTGTTGCAGAGATGACTGAGAATTCTAAACTGTAATTCTAGATGTATAGGAAATGTCATGGCTTCTTTATATACAGGGAACTAGTTTGAAGCAGATCCAGTTCTTTCCTTAGTGCTTAATAGTTGTTTCTAAAAAACAGCGATTGCTTTGTTGACCATACTTACTTCGAGACATTTTGGCAGTTTTTACTCCAGTGCAGATCAGGATTTTCAAGAACGTCATCTGCTGTAACTCCTGCTATCTTTGCATAATTGTAGTTGATTCTATAATTACTGTGCCAAACATTGCTTACTGAAGACTGTTTTTTTTTTGAAGGAGCACTTGCCAGAAGCATGTGAGCTTGATCATGTCTTATACAACATACAGATATTGCCATGTAGCAATTGAAGCTGGCATTTGGAAGTTTGTGGTGTAATAGTTAATTACTAGATGCAATGATTGTACTAGTAGGGGTCCCCAGAAGTTAATAGTAACAAACTCTATGGTAATTCTATCTGTTTGCTAACATGAAAAGGACATCTGGCCAAAACATGCATAGTCTAGGTCAACACACAAATTTTTGCTTTTTAGCTATGCTCGTTCTCAGAGAACTGCTGTTTCGTTGATCCCTTCTTGACAAACATGTCTGCTGAAGTAAAATTTTAACTCTCTGACTTTGTAAGATCCCCAAACAACTACAACTAGAGCAGAATGGAATGTTGCTGAGTGCGTTGGTAGCACGTCCAAAGACCTAAAATATTTATATTCTATTGGGACCTTTCAGTCAGCTCACTTGCATAGTCATGCAGCGAGGATAAAGATTTCTGCTGGTGTGAATGGAACTGATTATAACCTTTGTCAAATGTAGCGGCCATGCGTTAGAGTTATATTGAAAATATTCTAAATTTTGAGATCCTAAGAAAAGAGTTTGGATGCTCGTAGAAATGAATATAATTGGCTTTATGCCTGCAAGAAGATTTTGGGTCAGTAGTAAACTTAGATAAAGATATCGGTGAATCATTATGACAGCAAATCCATGAAGATGATGGAATTTAAACTATAGGGGAACACAAAACCTGTATATAAAAATATATATAAATATATACAATATAATGCAATCCTATTACAATATCAACATATATAAATTAATAATATTAAGAATATACTTATATTAAATACGTATATATATGATATCTAGTATAATATATTACTATAGTTAATATAAACATTACATTACATTTGTTGATATAATTAGAGCATATAATTCTATCTCTATTCAATATTTGTGATGATTTACTCTCCAAGATGAAGTATTTGTAGTCCTTGAGTGACAGCAGTTAAAAACTTACATATGCAAAAAAAAGTGTCGTATTTTTGCTGATATACCACCAGTGTCATGTTTTGCTTGGTCCGATTTT
Organism: Malurus cyaneus samueli; assembly: GCA_009741485.1. Classification (NCBI taxonomy): domain Eukaryota; kingdom Metazoa; phylum Chordata; class Aves; order Passeriformes; family Maluridae; genus Malurus; species Malurus cyaneus. Next base: position 89,309 of record VKON01000295.1, on the reverse strand, counting down.
TGGTGTGGGCGGGATGGGATCAAGAAACCATAAAGATGGCTCCTGTGAGGAAGTTCTAGGGCCTGTCTCCTTTCTCTTCGGCAAAAGGAGCCCTACCCCTCTGTTCAGAGCCATCCATAGGCTCTGAGGGTGGATGGACAGGCTGCCATCAGGCCTGGGCCAATTGCACAGGTTGGTTACACTCTGTGATGACGTATATCATCTGGTATTAAGAAGAATTCAAAACAAGATAGCGTGGCTGCCATTGTAGCTTTAAGGTTGTTAGTATGTAGTTTTAGTATACATGCACTGAGGAAAAAAAAAAAGACAAGAGGGTGAGGGATGTAGAAAAAAATGTAGAACGAAGAATCAGTAAGGAGAAGACTGGAATGGTTGCTGTGCTTTTGCTGTGGTTCTCGAGCATGGAGAAAAATAAGTTGCTTCTCAAAGACTATTTCATCATTAGAGAGAGACCTGAATAGAAAAGAGAGCGCCTCGCTCTAGGGAAAAAATAACTTGGCCTTTGAGCCATACAGGAGAAGAGGCTTGGCCCCCCAAGACGTCTGAAGTAGTGGATGCTTAAAGAGAGCTGACCTGTGCAGGAGGTTTATGATAGTCAGTCTCATGCCGTTGAAACAACACACTTTGGCCTTGAAGGACATTTTTTTTTAATCTCTCAAGGTAAGAATACTCCCGCCCGCCATCAGCAGTTATGCATGACTGTTCTTGGAAAAACTTCCACAGCTGGAGAGCTGTAGAACGTCTCTCTATGATGCTGGACAATAACTGTAATGAGTGGTTTGATCTATGTTAGACTTTTACTCCTGTCCCTGTGTGTGCGGGAAACATGGGGGTGGAGAGGGATGGACCTGGGAAAAGACGAGTCCTGGAAAGGATAACATGTCTCCTAAAATGTCCTGTTTTATTTTTGTCTCTCCTTGTAACTTTCCCTCTCTCCATTTCCCCTCCAGTGCCGTAGTATTCTTAGTAGTTTGTAGTAATAAATCTATTTTGCAACTTAAGTTTATTAAGCCATCTGTCTGACCATTGTCTTGGAGCACATTACATATTCTTTCTCTCAATTATCGTTATGTTATCTGAAGAGCCAATAATTTTGTGTTAATTTGGGCTTTCGCTCTCCACTTTCTCATCTTCTGAGTGGGGGAGGTAGGGAATATCGTGGGTGCAGTGTCTTTTGGTTTTTCAGCACAAGTCTAAACCACGACAACCTGTTTATCCATTTTATTTGAAAATTAATCTAGCATAATGAAAGTTTATTAAAACTGGATCATTCCTTATGACTGCTAATATTATTTTATTAGAATTCAAATGTCGAGAGTGTAATATCAATTATGATATTGAAGAAGCAATGAATATTTTTCTCTTATATTGTCTTCACAAATCTTTCTTTTGCCTCAAGATGACATGCCACTTGTTACGGACAATTTATTGTAATATTATAAACGAGTTAAATGAGCTCTGTATTCATAGTGAAATAGTAATAGAATTAATAGTAATAGAACTTTCCTCAGCCTACTTAGCTAAAGTTTTTTAGAAGAAGGCTTCCTTTTCCAAGTAAGCCTCCATAGCCTCACTGAAAATATTAAACGCAGTCTCTCTCGTAGGGTGAGACTGGAGTGAGGCACATGAGAACAGGTTTATTGTTCAGATTGCCTCCAGAAAGAAAGGTGCTTGTACTATTCATCTTCCTTTTCCCGAAGAAAAGCCTAATTCAATATTTGTGACTCTAATGCTTGCTCCTCATGCACTCTCCTAATTCACTTGAACATACAGTATTGCTGGAACACATTCTAGCACAGCTCCACAATATGTCTCTGGCTCCCGACTGTTTCTGAGGAGAACACTACTAGGTTATTGCACTGCAAGCAGCCTGTATCTTTTGGAGAGAAATCGAGGCTTAAAGGAGGTTGACTGAGGGTTACCAAGGCACCGGACTGACAGTGTGGTTGCTGTCCATCAGTTGCCTGTCTAGCATATTAGCAGCGCATATCTGTCTGTGGCTGTAGAACACGGCCTTCTCCTGCAGCTTTTCTCACCATATCAAACATAGCGTTTTTACATTAGCATTCAGTTAAGTTGAAAGCTTGGTCAAGTAGGGAATAGAACTCACTAGAGAGTAAGTCAACTTGAAAAGTGCTTTAAAACACACTTCAGAGTTTTACCTCTTTGGAACAATGGTGTGCCAAATTTGTTGTCTGGTATAAATGGGTATAATTTGTGAGTACAAAGAAAGCGCAAGTTGTTGAGCGCAATGCAGTTGTGAACAAGCAGTATTTTAGTTAGATTGTTATAAAAATTAAATGTCATGCCATGTTCCCTTGCTTCTCCCTGGCAAATTCATTAGCTGATTAGTAAAAAGATATAAATAAGTCCTTATATTTGCATTCCTTTTGCCAACAATAGGTATTTTTCCTTCAGACATAGAAGAAACGAAATTGACTAATATGAAATCACTGAGCGTACTTAACATTAAAATAACCTTTTAAAACTCGAGTGTAAAGGTGGATTCTGCACACAAAACATCTGATTTTGCTATCTGAATAACAGAATGGATGTTGTCCAAATACGACTGGTTTGTTCCTTCTGATTTCTGGTGGCCTTCAAGCAGGCTTTGCTCTTTGATCCAAATGAACAAAACATGATTTTTTGTTTGTTTTTGTTTTTTGTTTTGTTTTGCTTTTTATAGATTAGGTTTTCCTGTGGATTTTTTGTCTATAGAGGCCTGTTTCTATTCAGAAGAAGGAGTGTAGGGGGGGGTTTGCTTTGATACACACACTCATCCATGTTTGCTGGATGGTGAAGTGCCAGTATCCTGCGGAGTAATAGGAGGATTCAGAAATCTGTAGAATAATGTTTTTATACATTTAGGAATGCAATTGACCTGATAATGTGTATCTAATTATTTAATCTACAGAGAATTTTGTATCTATGATTCTCTCCTTCACTCTTTGAAGGGAGTTACAGAAGAAGACTGGAATTGAAAAGGAAGTTAAGTGCCTCATACTCACAGACCCTTTCATAATCAAACCTATTATATAATGGCCAAGTATTTAAATACATCTTCAGTAACAACATTCCTAAACAGTAGAAAGCTACCCCAAAGCTACTATGGAGTTATTAGCATTTAGTAGAGTCATTCAGGCAATCATATTTAATTTGATATATTTTGTTTTCTGTTAACTTTCAGATACATTTCAGACATACGAGTCTTTTGTTCAGAGTCTAATCCATACTTCACTGAACTGATCAACATGCATTAAATATTCTGGGCATTTTTTACATTGATGTATGCTCAGTGGGTGTAAGAAACAGAGCTTAAAAAATTCTTGGGTCATTAAATACAGACCTTTACCACCAACTGAGCACATTTAGAACCTGTTCATCATTTTATCAAACTGTAATTTGAAAGCAATCAGAGACTAGGAACTGGATAATATGTTCTTTTATCTAATGTAAAACTAGTTCTATGCATAAAATCACTCTTAAATACCGATGTTTCACAGACAGGTATATAAGACTTGCTTAGGAGTGTAAATTAATTTGTAAAATTGGGTGGTTTTCTGAATTTTTGGGATTAATGTATATAACATTTTCTTCTAATGTGAAGTTACAGTGGCTTTTCTTTCCTTTGCTGACCTCTAATTCACTGATATACTTCCCTCATAGCAATAAAGCACTGCCAGCAAAATTCTCGCCATGAGTTGAAGTCGGTCCAAGCTTTTAACTAGTTTCTTCTCAGGAGCCCATTGAAGAGAAACAGGTTTTGAGCAATGTGTCACAGGGCCTGTTTGTCAGCTAATTTTTCATTCTGAGTTTCCAGCTGCAGCAGCACCTGAGCAAGGAAAAAGAAAGTGATTTTCAAAATCAATTTCTCCTGAAATAAAATAAGCTATGAAGTGTTTGCTATTGTCTTTTGAAGATAAATTACTTTAACCAGTTATCTTCATCTGTTGGTTTGTTATCCTCTATGTTGTTTAAGTCACCAGCAGTGCAAAATTTGTCTGGAAATACAAGCAGAGATCTTTAAGCACATTTTTCTTGTACTTCTTAGAAATATAAGCCAAGACTCTATTTCTGCAATAGGAAATTTCTGATCTTTGAACATATCTTGGAACAAAAGTTGTTCATAACATTGAAAGGGTCTAATAAATTTATAAGTAGTTGTGTTTCATGATGAGATAATAAAGCAATCAAATACTGTTCCCATGCAGCCAGGGTAGGGCATGGCCAGGAGAAGTGATCCAAACTGGCCAAAGAGATATTCCCTACCACAGAATACCATGCTCAGCTAGAGAAAGTGGGATCTGATTGTTGCGTAAGGACACTGTAAACATCAGTTGGCAGATGGTGGGCACTTTTATTGTGCTTCTTGGATTTTAATTCTCTCTTTTATTATTATATTAATTTATTACTTCTTCATTATTATTATATGGATTTTTAGTTTTGTACTTTTTTCCTTTCTCCTCCCTATACCAGGGTTGGTGAGGGGAAGAGGAGTGGGTAGCTGCATGGTAATTATTGCCCACTGGGACTTTAACCACCACATCTACTAATGCCTCTGTGTGTTGCTCTTCCTCAGTATTATTAAATCAACGTTTTCTACGTTGCCATTAGACACTGTAAGGGAGAATTCTGGTTAATAATTCTGCAAATAGCCCACAAAGGATAAAATACAGGGAAGACTTAATATGAATTTAATTGATAGGTGTTAAAACATTTACCATTCTGCTTTGCAATATTAGTATATGGGTTTTTCTTACGTGCATCCTCAGACATGTAATTTTTCTCTTTGCTTTGAAAGAGCTTTTTCTTTACTGTTCATTATAGTAGACATCTTTGAGTAGGATAATCAATTAAGTTGGCCTTCCGTTCTTTCATCTCAGAATTCCTATAGCCTATTTCACAAAGGCTGAAATTTGGCTTTGAAAGAAACACTTGCTTCTCCGACAAGCTGTAGGTAACTTGTAATATTTGACTTTAACAAGCCATGTGCTTCATGTTTTATGAATTTTCTTTTCAGAAACATACAAGTGAGATTTTTGTACATCCGAAACTAAGTTAGAAAAGGAGAAGCAAACAAGTTTCAAGCATGTTGTCTCACAAAACTGTTAGGAAATTTTTTAATTTGGTAGATCTTCTATTGTGAAGCAACACATTTCTCTTTTGAGGTTAAAAAATGTAAAAGAAGGATCACATCTTTAACCTAGCTTTTGGTGAAGTGAGACACAGTATCAGATTGAAATAACATGAACACAGATAGTGTAACACACATATTCTAGACAGATAATGAAAATTACTGAAATAGGAAATTTGAGAATAGTTCAGAACTGACTCAACATTTAAATCTAAATATGTGCATACGGTCAATGCTAGGCAGGAAGTATGTTCTTTTGCCAGTTATTACATAATGTTGCTTTATAATACTTCATAGGCTTTGTGAATGGCAGATATGGTTCAGATATCCTAAAGTAAAAATAATAGCAAAAGATATGTTTACAAAACCTTACAGGTCTAAACACGATTGCAATGTGCTTTTTCTATCTTTACAATTTTTAAATGGATCCTATCTAGACATAAAAAAGGTTCTGTATGATTTTGAAGGTGATATAAATTGTATAATCAATTCAATAAGAAAGATTTTATAATAAATGGTTATTTAACCGAGTGAAATATAGCTTGATTCACCTGTATGGTACAGTTCTGTGTTTTCACTGGAACTTAGTCGATGCCTGGCAATAAATTCAGGTACATGTAGATGAAAATTATGTATTCCTCTTATTGATTTCCATTTACAGTTCCTGATTGTTGCCTCTCTGATGGCTTTGATGAAGCAAGGCTCTTTATTGCTGTTACTCGTGTGTGATATCCCTCTGAGCACAGGCTGGGAGAAACTGGTGGTTTACACATCATCACATCGCTATTTTGCAGAGTCAAGCTGAAATGGAAAAATAAAACATACTTTTTCGAGACTGTTATCTGGGATCCTGCACTGAAGATATGTCTTTTTCCTCTGTGAAGATCCACGTCTGAAGCATATAATCCTAATAAATATTTACCACACATTTCATTACTTTTTTTTCTTAGTCTTGTAATCTTGAATATCAAAACTTCTTGCAGAGAGTGTAAGAAATGTATGAGTTTTAACTACATTTCAGCAGATTTAATGGCACATACAGTTTCCTGAAAACTACTTGAACTGTAAATTATGTATGAATCGGGTGCTAAATGAAACATTTACTGCTATTTTTTTAAAAAACATAGCTCAATCCAATATATATAATGTGAAAAGGTGCTTGCTTCTAAGTTGCAAAAAAACAATATTCCCAGAAAACATGACCACTTTAATTTGGAAATAAATTTTTTTTTTGCATTTAATCTTAGTCAGCCTAGTTTGTGGCCTTGCCAAATTCTCCCTCCATTCTGATTATAACTTCCTGTCATAAAAGGACATCAATACTTAAACTCATCAAAAAAACAATCTCTGAATCTAGACAGATATCCCTTCCATAATATGTTTCTGATATCGTGCCCCGGGTGTAGCACAAGAAAGTAAAGAGTGCCATTTAAAAGTGGTCAAGTCCATAAATAAAGTTTTGGTGAGCTGACTTAGCTGGCAGCCGGACACCCACCCAGCTACCTCTTGTAGTCCTACCTCCTCACCAGGCTGGTGGGAGAAAATAAGATGGAAGAGCCATGGGTCAAGTAATGGAAACAGGAAAGATCACTCACCAATTACTACCATGGTCAAAACAGACTCAACTTAGTAAACGTATTTTATTGACACTAAAAATAGAGTGTAATGTGAGAACATGAACAGATAAAAAAACTTCTCCTAATCCGTGTTTGTCCACAGGCTTGTGTTGTGACACTTCACCAATAATATTGTGAAATATGAAAAGTTTTTTCACAGCTATTTAATTCTACCTGTCAAGTAACATGCTAAAAAGAAAACTCAATCCCTGTTTCAATTCCCAGCTCTAAGGAAGCAGGGTTGTGGTCAGCTCACAGTGCATGCCTCGTTTGCTGCCTCGTCTTCCTCAACTTTATATTGCAGTCACTATGTATTGGCTATTTGTCTTGATTAACAAAGAAATAGGTACTGATTGACCGCTGTTGTCCTTTAGGCAATGGGTAGCTGGTAATCCCTGGCCTACCTTCGTGTCCAGTAGCCTCATCCGTGCACTCCATATTCTCCCCATCCCACCAACATCTGGCGCTTACAAAGCCCGCTCCATCTAAGTACTTTCTACTTGGTTTTGAAGTTGTCAACTTTAAAAATCGTATTTTGTGTTTCTGTGACGACTGTGTCACACTAGTATACTGTAAGTAATATAGTTATTTGGCAAATATTTTATTTTCAACAGGCTTATATTATTACCACAAACACTTAGAGAAATTAAATTATTCATATATTGAATACTAAGTAATATATATTCTCCCACATTCCCCAAATAGGGTGACATGTTTATTAAAGAATTTTGAGAAGACCTGCTAAATCATTATATAAAATTTTGTATCTTAAACGCAAGATCTATGACAGTATTACAAAGATAACACGAAAGAAAAGGTTAAATGTGCTTAATTGCATTTGAAAGAACTAATATCAAAATTCTATTACACGAACGAAGCAATTTGGAAATAATTGCTTTTCTCCCCTAATTGCCCTATGGTTTTCTTACTGCACCAGAGCAGAATCCTCAGCAGTGTAAACTGTCATAGCTCTGATATCAAGAAATCTATGAAGAGTTTTGCAGTAGTGAGGATATACTGCTGCTCTCTTTCTACACTTGTGCCTGTCCTTTGTTCCTTGATATATCTCCACAGTCTCACAGGAAGTGGCCTAAGCCTTCCAGCTCAACTTCAAACTAGCACTCCTGGCAAGTCAGTATTCTTTTTTAGTAATGCTTTCTCATTACTCAATGACCATTACCTAAATAACCATTATATATAGCTTCAGCACTTCAAACTTTTTTATTATTATTTTCTTTTTCATTTGGAAAGCCATGTGTACTGATGGTCACTTGAAAAAGAACAAAAACCGTCGAACTGAAGCACACTAACTGGTGGTCAACTGTGTAAATAGGATTTAGATCCTATTTTGAAAATGCATATTTACTTCTCGGAAAGTATAATATTTGAGGGGGAAAAAGGTATCTTTCTGTTCTACTCAGCTAATATGCATTTTTCGGCCACTTTAAAAAGTGAATTAATTTTTTTTTGCAATAGAAGTCTCAATCTAATGAGTGCACTAAAAAGGAAATCCATGTAATGCATTCAAGTGGCAGTAAAACATTAGTTTCTGCCACGCTAGAATAAGACCTCAAGTGTTTTAATCTACCATTAATTAATTCATATTGCTAATCTGCAAAAGTCCAACTGTTTGTTTTAACAGTTGTAGAGTATGTTACTGATTTAGTGTGCGAATATTTATGGTAACTCTCTGTTTTGCTGTATAAATATGAATTAATTAATAAGAGGCATAAGATTTTCAATGCATTTGTAGTTTTAAATCCATTAAGTTGTAGACAGAAACAGAGTTACTAGTCTGGATTCAGGCGGCCATCCATGGGATTGAGTTGAACAATTCTTTTCCTCTAAAAAACGATTTGTCAACTTGTTGACCTCAGTGATATATAAATCGCTGACAAGTGTCCAAACAGATGAGACTGGTTTCTCTGAAATCTTTCAGGAGGAGGAAACCTGCAAAAAGTTATTTGGAGTACTGACTACCACATTCCAGTGCGGGGATTGAAGGAGTTCTTAAAAAATACATGGTCTAGTGAATGAAGACAATCGAGCACATTAGTAATCTGAGAACTGTTTATTGTGAAATCAGCACAAAACTCAGAGAGTAACTGGCTACTAGAGAATGGCTAGAAAAGGACAGAAAAGGAGGAAAGGATATGGAAAGGACAGGGAACAAGGGGTAGGAGAGAGAGCGGAGACGGATTATAATGCAGGCGTTGCCACGACAGAGCGTTTGGGGAGATGACTGTCACGTCGACACAGAGTAGATGCACGAGCTGTCGGGAATCCTGCGCAGCGCTCTTAAGGAAGAAGGCCACGGCTCCATACAGCTCTCCCGACTCCTACGTGCTGCCGGACACGCAGTGTTTGGCGTATCGGCAGGAGGTCCAACGAAGCATCGGAACAGGTCGCGGCAGGGATACCGGCCGTTGGCATTGGATTGGGCAGGCAGGGTTGGAGCTGTTCGTGGCTCAGCACAGCATTCGTGGCGAGGTGACACAGGGACGAGAGGACATGGCGGCGCTCAGACACGGTCCGAGGGTGTAGGCGCTGGACAAGGCTGCACACGAGGCCAGCCAGGGCGCCAGTTGCTCTGCCAAGCCATCTCAGTGGGAGGGAGGTGACTGAGGGGAGGGTGGGACTAAGAGAAGCAGCAAAGGCGTAAGGATCAAAGGCAGGCTGGAGCCAGCAGGAAGCAGACCGTCGCAGGGTGGAGTCAATGCAGAACACAAGACTCAAAGACTCCCAGGTCACAAGAGCCCAAAGACACATACTGAAACCGTAAAGCCAAAAGCTTCCAGCTTGTGATAGTAGTTACTTAGTTTTTATGCCCCTTGGCTCCTCCAAAGTCGGCTGCTGACAAGGACGCCAGTTGGCCCAGGTCAGTCGTTCCACCTTTAGGCAGATCTCTGCTGGTGGATGAGCCTGTTGCAATCTATGTGGATGGAATTTCTCTGGAGATTGAACGACGTATCTATGAGGTGGTTGTACCGTGACTGTCCCATGTGAGACTGAAAGGTTGCCAGGGCAAGAAGCCTCGCCCAGAGACAGAGGCTTTCTTCTCGACCAGTCTTCTCCGTTTTTGTGCCTCCCATTATAATGGCAACATGTGATCACCCTCCCGATATGCGCTCTGACTGATCCAGTGTTGAGACATAATCAAACGGAAGTGGCTTCGCACTTGAAGCTTTTTCATAATTTAAAACCTGGATTTATGTCTCCTGCGAATACAAATTACAGACTGGCTATTAAGTTAACCTAAGAGAGACAGTTTATGATTTGAGAGGATATTAACAAGCTCAGATTCTGGAGCGATATAGGAAAGCAAAGTATGGTAGTCAGCTTTCTGTGAAACCTGAGCAGTGTTATGATTACCTATCATGCCGTTTTGATTGCAATAGCCTGTTTTTTGTGATGGGTTTGCTTCTAAGAGCAAGTAAATGTTTGTATTACAGGGAGAATTGTAGGCTGAGTACTGGTATGTTGCAAAGACACCTCAAATTGCCTCTCTCACATCTGACCTTATGATTTTTTCCTCCACGCACCTGCGGAAAAGAAAAGACAAAATATATTTATATCCTCACACTTTAAAAAAAATCTGCTTCCTAAGTGGAGAAAAAAAAATTACATACACCTTAGATCTCAGATAAGACACTTGGCACCACTCAGAGCCTCTAACCAGCAGAGATAAATGACAAACGGAGTCATGAAGAGAAAGTCTTAGGTAAGTAAATGTAATTTACATAAATCTTTATAAACAAAAATTGCTGGATCTTGTATGTATCGACCAAAGTAATAAGACCTGGAAGAATCTGCAACATGAAGACTGTGAGATTCAAATGAGGGCAGATGGATGGCGCGTGTGAGTGGTGAAGTTATGTTGATGTGTTGGGTTTGTGTCTATGCAAGTGCGCTGTAAGATTGTGCTTATTCGTTTTTCTGGCTCTGGGCACATGTTCATTGCTGGACTAAACAGATCGAATGCTTTCTTAGGAGCATGAATATTGTTGAGCTCTGCATCCTGCGGAAAACCTATGTCCAGTGCCTCCGTTGGAGATGCTTAGGCTCGCTGTTGACATTGTTTAGCCCATCTCCGCTAAGATGGTCTAAATTATGTTGTTTTCATGATTTTCCTGATGGGAACATAACGGTATAAGATTTTTTATTATTAAATACTCAAGTATAAAAATTAATTATTAGATATTAAATTACTATTCTAGGGCTGAGAGAGATAGGGACTGTTACATTTCTCTGTAATTTAATTTTGTTCTCAGAGTAGGTTTAATTAGTTATTGGGCAACAATGTCTTCATGAGCTTTCTGTTCTCACGTACATATTTGTGGCAACCGTGCTTGATTGGATCCCCAAGTCGATTAAGAAACGTTGTTTTCCATTAGCAAACCCAAAGCTGTATAAATCTATAATTCAGGTGACTTAACGTTTTAAGTTAGTGTACCATTGTATCGAACAAAGGCAATGTTTAATTAAGTACAGTATGTTCCTGACCATAATTTCATACTTGTAATACAACTGAAGCGATCAATCCGTCGCTAAGATAAGCTAATAGCTAATATTATATTAAGAAAGAGACATAATGAGTGTTTACATGGAATGGAAGTAATGGGTTAAAGGGGGTGAGCATTTGGAACCAAGTTGCTTGGAGCCAAGCTGCTGGATGCCCCCAGCGCTGGAAGTGTTCCACGCAAGGCTTGGAACTTTGAGAGCCTGCTTCTAGAAGTGGCTGGGTTGACTGAGATACAGACAACTCTTTTAGGGCTCTTGCAGGCAGAATCACTCCATGATTCTACTGAGTGGCATTGCTGCAGTTTTTGGGAAATGTATATTAAAACATGGGGAAGAAGAAAATGATATCCAATTACTGTACAATACTTATTTGCAGTATTTATATATAGGTAACGTATTTATTTCAATATTTTCTCAGCAATATTGGCAGGAGTTTAATGTATAATACTTTAAGCATCTAAGCGCAATGGTTTATGAAGGAGCATCTATTACAGTGTGTTAGCGAATATCTGTTGTTCATTCAAGTAAATTCAAAGTCTCTGTGGGCTAGCATGCTAGTTAAGCTGTTTCCAAAAATATAATCCCTTATTATAATTTGGTGTGTGATCGAGAAAGTCTTAAATTATTTAGAATTATACGCAAACAGAATGACATCTCCAGACATCGGAGTAGAAGATAAAGCTGCATAACTACTGCATTTAAAGATCATGAAACCGAGGTGTACTCTTACTGAATTTGCAACTGAGCGGCAACAGCCAATTGGAGTGGTCTACAAAACACACTGGATATCGAATAAATTCGAAGTCATTCTAAAACTAGAGCTTCCCTCAAGGTAGAAGACGGTAATATCGAGGAAAGACTGCACACTTGAAGATATTGTAGTCTTGGAAATAAGTGAGAATGGGAGACATGGGCTGACAGTCTTCACATAACTGAGCAAGGGCTCCCACCCTAGATGATCGTAATGTTTTTTTTTGATAAGATTGAAGCAGCAGGAATTAAGACTTCTTAGAAGACTTACAGGGGTATTGTTTCTTATCGTGAACAATAAGAAGTATATGTGCCGGATACATATCAATAAGGATAGAGGATTGTTGTAGAAAGATGGCTACAATCGAGCGAAGTTATGGGATGGTTCTGTGGTAGGGCAAGTCCGTTTAGAGGTGATTTTGAATGAGTTTCTCCTGACCATATCTCCTACCTATGTATTTCTATTCATGTGATCTGGTGGGATGAAACAAGGATGTAGTGAATGATTCCCTCTCCTACTTATGTTCTCCATTACTTGCATCTTCAGCTTGAATCTATCAGGTTGATTGCTGGTATGATCTAGCAATTCTTATACTATTTCAGCAAGAAGACTGCCCACATGCAGATATAAACATTCTTCTAAAAAAATTATGTGTAGTCTATATTGAAAGCATAACCTACATAAAATAGAAACTATTTTGAGAATTTGTACTTGTTCCAGCGTTCAGGTACTCAGGGAAGGTGAATAGATTCTTCTTAGCTTCAAGAAGATATTCTGTGTGACGATTGCAGCGTCATTAATGTCTGAAGACCATCTATCTGTACAGTCTGTATGTGAAGGCGTGTTTAGAATAATTCTAGGAACGCATAGTTATTAATGATCTTAAGTGTAGGCAGAGGAAGGTAGCGTACGTGTATGGAATTCAGAGTATACTGTGAGTGTTTGGGTGTATTGCTGTTATGACGGAACATCTGGTGTTCGTCTATATATTTGTTTTCTTGCCATCGGATCCGCGTGGTGCGCGACTGTTCTAGCGTTTGAGGATGTTATAGTTTAGGGTGTAGTTTGAGTACATGGAGCTGGACTGTTTTTTATTGAAGGCACATAGGGTGGATTGGCTCTACGTGGGTAAACACCGGATATGCTAATTTCTATTACTTTCTGTGCAATTCTGCCATATGAAAAGAATATCCACTTCTTCTTCAGTGCATGATTAATTTCACCTCATTGAATCTGCTCTTTTTTGACTGCAGTCATTTTTGGTTTTTCTGTCGTTAAGTGAAGGTTATTTTTCATCCCTGGGTCTGCAAATATCCATAGCGTATTGAAATAGTGGGAAGAAGAATGGCATTCTCTCGTGATATGTATCAGAAATGCTATTCTGACCTCTAGAGGTTCTTAGGGACAGTTCTAACACTCAGGGAATAAAAGATAGTCACACAACAGGTTGAGACCGTTAATAGGTGTATAATTAGATTGCATGCAGAAAAGAATTAAATAGAGCGAGTATAATATAGAGTCTCATCACGCGATATTTAGCGTGGCTATACTCATCGCACCAGTCATATCCTTCGAAACAAGTGATTTTGGATGTCAGTTTCTCTTGGTGAGAGAATGTTAAAGATAATTTTTCCATGGTGGCGATCACTTTCTGGTCTGCAGTCGTTGCAAAGCACATAGAAACTAGCCACTACTGTTAGTAGATGGAAACCTACTTCCAAGAAAACATAATTCAAAAATGACTCCTGCTAGTCTGTGCGAAGTATCTTCTCCTACACTCTCATACTTCTACACTCTTCTTGGACTAGTTCCTCACCCTTAAATATTGTATCTCTTATTATAACCTTGAAATTTCATAGTGTATGAGGTAGAAGTGGCAAGGAGTGTGTGTGGGTAGAAATGCTGTTTTGAATTTGTATCTGTCAATAAATGTGGGTCTATATTAGTCCCGTGTATGAATTTAGATAAAGAAGACCAAGGAATTCAGCCATTATGCAAGACAGTAACCTGCAAGTATCAAAGAGGCAAGTGCTAAATGCGTGTCATAATAGATAACTAGAACTAATCCTTGAAATACAGTAATTTAAAACAGAAAGAAGGAGCAAAGCTTTTTTTCAAGGTTATGCTAAAAAACGAACTAATAATCTCAGTCACCTTTCAATCCAAGCACCCTGTTTTATACTAGGTTTTGCCCAGACTTAGTGTGCAGACAATGACACAGACCAAACCTCGACTAATGTTCTTATGGATTGTGGAAGTTAGTTGTCTTAGGCCATCGCACCCAACACCTGCTCACGTTTCCCTCTGTGAATGGAGGCAACTACGCTGAACAAAATATACAAAATTGATAAAAGGACAGGGAGATCATTTAACAATCTATTTGGCCAGGCAAATAGACTTGATTGGTAACGACCAGTGTACTCACTTGCAATAGATCTCAAGTGTGGAAAAGATAATGTTAATGTGGGAATATCTTGACATGGCTTCGTGCAAGGGTCCACGTAGGCAGCATAAAGCTGCCTAGCTACGAGCAGCAGCCACCACAGCAGGGCGATGTAACACCAAGCAAGCTCCGCCCTCTCCCCCACAGAGTCGTTTAGTCACGGACTCTGGCTATGACAACAGCCTGACCGCTTACAAGTATCACTCAGGCCTGAGAGAGGAATTCAGATGACGGTTTTGAAAAGTTACCAATGTGAACTGTATTTCGGAATATGTATGCAGGTTCATTAACGGGGTATAAAAGGCGTGTTCTGACCATAAGTGAGTTCAGGCCGATATCCTGTTGGTGTCGGTGTGCTAGTCTCCCGGCGCTTTCTCCTGACAGTTAATAAATTGTCTTCTCATGCATGTTCAGTTTCCTCCTTGACCCCCAATACTTACCCATGCCCCTCTCATGGGACAGAAGAGTGGGACTGAGGATGAAATCGGTGGCTGTATTTCTGTATTGGCAGTTTATTCTCTCTATCTGCTGCGTCCAGGGTGTTAGTTTTAGTTTCAGAAAACAAATCTATCCACACTGTATCTGTGAGCTTCAGGAGAATTTCAGCTCTGTGTATGGGTACCTCCTCTCTTCTCTGTTCCTGCTGACATGCTGTTTCTAGCTTTTCCTCCCCTCCTCCTGTCCATGCCCATGATTATTATGAA
Organism: Malurus cyaneus samueli; assembly: GCA_009741485.1. Classification (NCBI taxonomy): domain Eukaryota; kingdom Metazoa; phylum Chordata; class Aves; order Passeriformes; family Maluridae; genus Malurus; species Malurus cyaneus. The sequence goes on along the minus strand of VKON01000295.1, from coordinate 74,140 downwards.
CTATGCTTTCAACAGAGCCTGCCAATGCTTGGCCCTGCGTTGAATCTGTTCCAACAGCAGAATTGGCGTGTGTCCAAAACTGAAGTCATCAGTCACACCTTTTTTTCATGCTCACAACAGCCATAGCACAATGCCCGACACCAGTGATGGAGCATCATGAGAGCCATGTTAGTAATCAACTACTGTCTCTCTCCTTCACGCTCTCTTCCTCCTCTTCCCTTCCTTTGTTGCTGCTTTTTTTATCCCATCTCATTAGCTTTTTTTTCCTTATCATAAAAAGCCCACAGGTCTGTTTATTGATCTTTTTTTCATCTTAAGTTTTAGGGAAGCCCTAAGTTCTACACCAAGCTCCCCCCAACCTCGACGACTCTGGATGGACATCTTTGGTTCAGAAGTAGGGACTGGACCAAGAACAGCCGCCAAAGAGTGTGATGATCAAAGAGAAAATTAAATCCGCCAAACAGAAAGAACAAAACTAAAGGTACCGGAAGCTCAGAATTTGATTGAGTTTTATTCACTAGGTTATATATACCGCGATGATTAATCAAACCAAGACAGAAAAGCATGATGGAGAAATGCCCTTCAATGGTTTTTCATGGTTTTGAACCCTGGCTTGAATGCCAAGGCAAAACCTTTTTCCCCCACTCCATGGATAGAGAGAGGGGAGGGAAAAAACCTAAATTAACCACAAAGATTTATGATTTTAGATAAGAATTGAGGACATGTGGTCCTGAGAAGGTAAAACAGCGCTGTTTTGATGTTAAGTTGCAAAATAGATGTTTAACTAAAACTACTAGAACTCACCGTAGAGGGATCCACGAAGAGAGAAAAAACAAATTGACCTTTTATACAACGAACTATTTTCTCCAGCTCACACTGTCCCTGTGCCAGGAGTGCACCAGGATGTGAGAGCTTCTGGTCAGTTATAACCGGTATACCTTTCTTGATACTCAGAAGGGCTCTCCTCATCTTGCTCTGATCACTGTGAGAGGTCTTCCCATACTGTTCAAAGCTGGGCTGATGTCGCGTGGATGTCCTTGTCCACTGAAGGGAAGCAGTCTTGACCTAAGGACAGGTCTGTATTCATTGCTGGGAGCAATTATTCTCTTTTGGATTCTCCTGCTAGATGACACGTTTCTCGTTCTAGGCATCCACTTGCGTCTACATGTGGGGGGGGCACCTCTCCCCACCGGCTCTGACGGCAGACCTAGTCCTGTCCAAGGACAGGTTGTTACTTAGTCCGGGAGTGGGGCCTTCTCTGTCTTAAGTAGGTTTTTCCCACTGGAGACAGTCATCAGGTCAGCCGCTCTCCCATGGTATGGTCAAGCACAATAACGCTTCGCAAAGTGACCTTCTCCCCCCGCTGCTCACTGAACTCTGGAGTCTCCATCATCTTTTCGACAATCTTCTAACCCACCTCACAGTCGTGGCTGAGGGCTATTATTGTAGCTGAACTAAACTTGTTTTGATTTTTCTTAAATATATTACCGAAAGAAGAGTGACCAGCAGTCTCCAAGGCCAGCTTGCCAGCAGGCATGTCATACCCTTCCAGAGAGCATAAGGAATTGGCTCTAGCAAAAGATATTATTAGTATTCTAGCCGATTGATAGAGAGGGGCAGGGGCTCTTATTAGCTGGTAATGATGAAGAAGTTCAGAAATCCATTCTCAACAGACTATTTTGTGGTATCCAGCATCAAGAAAAACTTGGCCAAAGTGTGAATAGTAAGATTCTCAAATATTTCATTATCTTCAGATAGAAGTCGCGTCACAACCCTAGACAGGACGCGTCGTAGAGAGATGGTATGCCAGCCGAAGTCGGCGACAGGACCACCTTGCGCTGGTAGTAAGAAGAGCGACCACTGCATGGTAATTGTGTAGGTGGGGATAGAGTAGACCTGACAGGCTACGACCATTCTGTGATACTCTGAACGACAACGCTGCTGTACAGGAAATCGGGACCAGATGATGACCCTATGAATTTACATCATAATTCAATGACGCTTGGCTATGGGACAATGATGGGGCTGACGAACTGTACGCTGTGGCTTCAGAGGTGTCCATATGCATCGAATCAGAGGAGGAAGAGATGAAAGTTCTATAGAAGTATGGCAGGACAGCTGTCTGAAAATGTGTTTTAGATAGTACCTTAAAGGAGGTAATATTCTTAATACTTTTGAAAATTTGTTTCCGAGTGGGCGATCATTTATCCTCTAGAGTTTAATTCAGAGGAACAGAGTGCTCTGCTAAGGCCAGTTTAGCATGCTTGAACTTAAGTATATTTATCTATCCATCAGTGGTGAACTGGTAAGTGAAGCTGCTATTAAGTATGCAATGAGTAAGATAAGGTCTGGTGGTTTGCAAGGCTGCAGAAAGAGCTGCCGAGCCCAAGCGCCTTGCCATCCTGTCCTAGGGACAGGCGGGTCTGATACTAGCACCTGCAAAGCCGGTGGCCCACCCCTGGGGTCTGATGGACCGTGAGGGGCTGATGCGGCGAGCAGCGGGGGGCCCAGTGGGGACACAGCGGGTCTCCCGGGCAGCAGCAGGGGGCACGCCCTAGACCAAAGGATGCAGAGTCATCTACTCTACGATTACGCAATTCTAGGTCAGAGCGCACATGGCCATTAATGCGCGGTTCCTACACGAGACCAGTGGTCTTGAGCTGAGGCAGCAAGCCTGCGGCCACGCTCCTGCCTGCGCCTCTGATGGAGGGCAGTGAGTTAAGGGATGATTGTTAGAAACTGTTGCTAAAGCAGTGATAATATTTCGCGATCTTTCTTGCTAGCGTGTATGCTTATTTAACTTCTTTGTTTGTGTCAAAGGAATGAGCAGATAAAAGGTTTTGTGACACTTTGACAAAAGCAGAGACTGTGCCCAGTTGTGTTCATGGACCTGAATGCTGGCTAAAACCAGAGGTTAGTTGGAGGTGGGCGTCAGGCTCACTGAGAGCATTGGCAAGGAGACGGTAAAAGCCGAATAGTAGAGGAGAGATATTTTAACTTTCCTGCCCGAGACCCCGGGAGTCCACTGACCAAATTCAACAGTGTGCAAGGTGTGAGCAATCGAATGACTTTGAACTATTATTGTATAGCGAAACGGGGATAAGGTCAGTGCATATGTGTAACATGCGAATTTCACAAAAGCTCGTGAATGTGTAACATTACAGATATATAATACCCGAAGCAGTACGGTGTCGGGCCATGTGCCTTCGGCAGTCTCCCACACGGACGATGCTATATACTCAGATTAAGCACACCTATTCACAACTGTAAAATTATGTAAGTGCGTAGAGTTTGCCCTCAATTTTCATAGATAAATTTTTGCGATCATATGGACACAGCTTGGGTCTGTAGTGGCAGTCAGGAAGAGGCATGCGATGCAGAGAATAACGAGCAGCAGCAAGAAAGCAGCGATGAGGATGCCAACTGTACGTGACATCTCTCACTGGCCCAGAGCTCCGTGCGACCTTGCCACATTTTGGGGCGGAATTGTTGGTGCCACGTGTCAGTCGGGCACCGGCAGAAAGAGTGTGCCGCACAGAAGCACAAGCTCCTAGCAGCCTTGTGAAAGCCTCTGCTTCCATGCACGCAACATCAGTGGAGGTATGCGCGTGCACTCCCCCGGTCAGACTTTGGCTTGCTAAAAGGAAGAGGGCAAAAGGCCTGCTCTGAACCCACGGAGAGCCGGGGCTTTGGGAGCACCTCGTTCGGTCCCGCACCAATGGGGGCTCGGGCCTGCCATGTTTTCCCGGGGAACGGGGAGGGCGCGTGGGAGTGGCGGGTGCTGTCCATCAGGGCCAGGCGGGCAGCAAGCCTGATGCTGGTTCTCCTCTCTTTCTGCACGGGGTAAGCTGCTGCTGCTGCTCTGCTTGCTGCTGCTGTGCTGCTGCTGCTGCTGGCTCGCTGGCTGGCTGCTGCCTTGGCTGAGAGTTGCCTCACAGTGGCTGCAACAGCTTTTTCAGCTGGTAAGAGCTGCCCTTGTGGGCTGCGAGCGGTAGTCAGGCACCCGCGTGCTGACAAAGGCTCACGACATGGGGCTCACCCAGCTTCTCTTGCCACTGAGCCAGGGGCAGAGCCCGAGTGAGCTGCCTGCCCAGCATCAAGCTCTGGCTGTCGAGGTGAAATGGCCGCCGGTGCACTGAGTGTCTCTCTGCTGTGGGAATTGGTCCGAGAACTAGCGCTTAATTGGCTGGTACGCCCGGCCCAGAGGGAACGGTTGCTCACCTTCTGGATTGTTTGTCTCTTTGCGTCAGAGTCATGACTATTATCTGGAGTGCGCAAGCTGAGCAGCTGTGACAGGCTGCAAAAGGTGAGAAAGGGCTGCTTTTGTGCCCTCTGCCTGTCTGAGTTGCCCAGGTCAGAGGCGTGGCTAGCGCCCGTGACGTTTGTGAGCAGGGAAGCAAGGCTCCTGGTGCTGCGTGGGCGATGCAGAAGCGTTCAAGCAGCCAGAAGGCGCAGTGGCACATCCTTGCTGCTGCACCGGGGCAGGGACTGCTGTTGGGCAGGGCAGAGGACCGGCAGCCCAGAGGCGCCGAGCGTGCGTGCACGCTCAGGCTGCTGGGGCTGGCTGGCAGCCGGCCGGTTGGCCCTTTGGGGCTGTGGTTGCCGCAAGACGCACGGCTGGCAGTGTGGGTGTCAGGCTGACCCCAAGCAGAGACTGCCATGGCCCCATCCAACAAAGGACGGCCGCTGCTCTGAGGTAAGATCTGGGTAGTAAGGCTACTTATGTTGGTACGCCGAGCTGCGCTCACGTTGTCCACTGAATGGTGGCTGTGCCAAGGCTGTGGCCAACCCGAGCGGGGATTGTGCGGCAT
>VKON01000295.1:28088-69304 GCA_009741485.1 Malurus cyaneus samueli | reverse complement strand
GTCAGTAGAGAGCACTAACAAGAACTTGGCAGAGGCACAAGACTGATCAGCTGAAAAATGAATAAATAAGACTTGGAGGTTTTTTTTTTTGGAACTAGGAAAAAGCCATGAGCATCACCACTGTGCATGCTCTGAAGACAAAGGTGAGAAGTCCACCATGATGAAGATGATGGTCTCTCATTAGTGGGAGACCCCCACGACCACTGCAATTGAGGATGAGCACATGGCACTTTAGAACTGTGATATCGTGATGTATTATGTCCGTACCTATATATGGTGGTGGGTGTAGTGACAATGGATAATATTACACCATGACTTACTGATATAAATACCTGCAATTTAAGTGAAGGCAGTTGGGTTAGGAGGAGAGATCTCCCTCACCTCACACTGCAAATATAACATCTGCTCTATAGACAACATCTAATGGGGTTTTATTTCTAGCCTTTTTCAGGCATCAGTTTTGGCAACTGCAGCAGGACCTCTCTGCTCGGCTGCAAGATCCACTGGGACTCCCTAGGGCACCCCTGAGATTTTCTTGGAGGGACTCCACGCTTCACCAGCTCTCTGCAGAAAGGGGTAGAAAAGGACCGACTGACTGCATAAATTTAAAGTATCTGCGCTTTGGTTTGCAACGTTTTTGGTTTGTTTGGAAGGTTCCCGTAAGACGTATGTGATGACATATATCGGGCCTGTATCACAGGTGAAATTCCTGAGTTGATACAATGAGTTTTGGAGACTCCTAGGAAGGGGGTTGGAAGCCCCTAAAAAGTTCAGATAACTTTTTGGTTTGGATTTGGCTGGGCCTTTTGGATTTTGTGGTTGTATGTGTTGTTTTATGTATTTTGTGTGAGTTTAGTGGTTTTTGTCCATGTATCTTTTAACAGCTGTTACCCTATGCTTGCCAAAATAATTTCCATGTCAGAGTCTGAAACTATATAGCACTCTTGGCCTAAGAGCTCATATACTAATTTTCCTCATGTATACAGGTTTGGAAATGCTGCAACACACATAAGAGAGGGGATACTGCAGCTAGAGGGTACACTGCACAGGAACACCTAAAAGCTGGGCAAAATCCTTTAGTATTTGAACCAGAGCCCAGAAAAACATGTCTGAGGAACCTTCTATGTTTAGCATTTCAGTGCCTGTTTAGTGGATACAATGGTGCTGTAAAGTGTCTGCAGAATGACTGAGAATTCTAAACTGTAATTCTAGATGTATAGGAAATGTCATGCTTTTTATATACAGGGAACAGTTTGGCAGACAGTTCTTTCCTTAGTGCTTCAATGTTGTTTTTAAAGAAACAGCATTGCTTTTTGACCATAATTCTTGAGACATTTGGAGTTTTTACCCAGTGCAGATCAGGATGTTTCAAGAACGTCATCTGCTGTACTCCTGTATTTTGCAAATGTAGTTGATTCTATAATTAGCTGTGCCAAACATTTGCTTACTGAACCTGTTTTTTTTTGAAGCACTTGCCAGAAGCATGTGACTTGTCATGTCTTTTATAAACATACAGATATTGCCATGCTAGCAATTGAAGCTGGCATTTGGAAGTTTGTGGTGTAATAGTTAATTACTAGTGCAATGATTGTACTAAGGGGTCCCAGAATGTAATAGTAACAAACTCTATGGCTAATTCTCTTTGCTAACATGAAAAGGACATCTGGCCAAACATGCATAGTCTAGGTCAAACACAAATTTTTGCTTTTTTAAGGCTATGCCTTCTGCAGAGAACTGCATGTTTCTTGATCCCTTCTTGACAAACATGTTCTCTGAAGTAATTTAATCTCTGACTTTGTAAGATCCCAAACAATCTACAACTGGCAAATGGAATTTGCTGAGTGCTTGGTAGACAAAGACCTAAAATATTATTCTATTGGGACCTTTCAGTCAGCTATTGCATGTCAATCAGAGGATAACAGATTTTGCTGGTGGCTGAAATGGAACTGTTATAACCTTTGTCAAATTACGGCCATGCTGTTAGAGTTAATTGAAAATTTCTAACATTTTGAGATCCTAAGGTTTGATGCTGTAGAAATGAAATAATTGCTTTATGTTGCAAGAAATTTTGGTCATAGTAAATTAGTAAAAGATTCGGTGAATCATTATGCAGCAAATCCATGAAATGATGATTTAATAGGGGAACAAAAATTATATAAAAATATTATATAAATAATACAATATAATGCAATCTATACAATATAATATTAATTAATAATATTAAGAATATACTTATATTAAATAGTATATATATATATCTATATATATATATATAGTTATATAACATTACATTACATTATGTTATATATTTTAATATATATTCTATTCTATTCAAAATTGTGATGATTACTCTCAAGATGAAGTATTGTAGTCCTTGACGTGACAGCAGTTAAAAACTTACATATGCAAAAAAAAGTGTCGTATTTTTGCTGAATACACCAGTGTCATGGTTTTGCTTGGTCCGATTTTTGGTGTGGGGGGTGGGATCAAGAAACATAAAGATGGCTCCTGTGAGAAGTTCTAGGCCTGTCTCCTTCTTCTTCGGCAAAAGGAGCCCTACCCCCTCTGTTTCAGAGCCAATCCATCATGGCTCTGAGGGTGATGGACAGGCTGCCATCAGGCCTGGGCCAATTGCACAGGTTGGTTACACCTCTGTGATGACGTATCATCTGGTATTAAGAAGAATTCAAAACAAGATAGGCGTGGCTGCCATTGTAGCTTTTAGGTTGTTAGTATGTAGTTTTAGTATCATGCACTGAGGAAAAAAAAAAAGAGCAGAGGTGAGGAGATGTAAGAAAAAAAATGGAGACCGAAGATCAGTAAGGAGAAGACGGATGGTTGCTGTGCTTTTGCTGTGGTTCTCGAGCATGGAGAAAAAAATAAGTTGTTCTCAAAAAGACTATTTCATCATTGAGAGAGAGACCTGAATAGAAAAAGAGAGCGACCTCGCTCTGAGGGAAAAAATAACCTTGGCCTTTGAGCCTAAACAGGAGAAGAGGCTTGGCCCCCCCAAGACGTCTGAAGTAAGTGGATGCTTAGAAGAAGCTGAGCTCTGCTGCCAGGAGGTTTATGATAGTCAGTCTCATGCCGTTGAAACAACACACTTTGGCCTTGAAGGACATTTTTTTTTTCTCCTACGAGGTAAAGAAATACTCCCGCCCGCCATCAGCAGTTATGCACTGACTGTTCTTGGAAAAAACTTCCACAGCTGGGAGCTGTAAGAACGCTTCTCCTATGATGCTGGACAATAACTGTAATGAGTGGTTTGATCTATGTTAGACTTTTACTCCTGTCCCCTGTGTGTGCGGGGAAAACATGGGGGTTGGGGAGGGATGGACCCGGGAAAGAGACGAGTCCTGGAAAGGATAACAATGTCCTAAAATGTCCGTTTTATTTTTGTTCTCCTTGTAAACTTTTCCCTCTCTCCATTCCCCTCCCCAGTGCCGTAGTATTCTTAGTAGTTTTAGTAATAAATCTATTTTGCAACTTAAGTTATTCAGCCTTCTGACCATTCTCTGGAGCACATACATATCTTTCTCTCAATTACGTTATGTTATCTGAAAGCCATAAATTTTAGTGTTAATTGGGCTTTCGCTCTCCCTTTCTCCCTCTCTGTTGGGGGGGAGGGAGGGAATATCGTGGGTGCAGTGCTTTTGGTTTTTCAGCACAGTCTAAACCACGACAACCTGTTATCCATTTTATTTGAAAATATAAATACTGCAAAGTTTATTAAAACTGGATCATTCCTATGACTGCTAATATTATTTTTATTAAGAATTCAAATGTCAGAGAGTGTAAATCAAATTATGATCATTGAAAAGAAGCAGATGAATATTTTTCTCTTATATTGTCTTCACAAATTCTTCTTTTGCCTCAAGATGATCAGTGCCCACTTGTTACAGGACAATTTATTGTAATATTATAAACGAGTTAAATGAGCTCTGTATTCATAGTGAAATAGTAATAGAATTAATAGTAATAGAACTTTCCTCATGCCTACTCTAGAATGTTTTTTAGAAGAAGGCTTCCTTTTCCAAGTAGAGCCTCCATAGCCTCACTGAAAATATTAAACGCAGTCTCCTCTGTAGGGTGAGACTGGAGTGAGGCACATGAGAACAGGCTTTATTGTTCAGATTGCCTCCAGAAAGGAAAGGTGCTTGTAACTATTCATCTTCCTTTTTCCCGAAGAAAAGCCTAAAAATTCACATATTGTGACTCTAATGCTTGCTCCTCATGCCTCACCTCCTAATTCTCTGACATACAGATTGACTGGAACACATTCCTAGCACAGCTCCACAATATGTCTCTGGCTCCCGACTGTTTCTGAGGAGAACACTACTAGGTTATTGCACTGCAAGCCAGGCCTGTATCTTTTGGAGAGAAATCGAGGCTTAAAGGAGGTTGACTGAGGGTTACCAAGGCACCGGACTGACAGTGTGGTTGCTGTCCATCAGTTGCCCTGTCTAGCATATCTAGCAGGCATATCTGTCCTGTGGCTGTAGAACACCACAGGCCTTTCCTGCAGCTTTTCTACCATATCAAACAATAGCATTCTTGTACATTAGCATTCAGGTAAGTTGGAAAGCTTTGTCAAGTAGGGAATAGAACTCACTAAGAGAGTAAGTCAAACTTGAAAAGTGCTTTAAAACACACTTCAGAGTTTTTTACTCTTTGGAACAAGGTGTGCCAAATTGTTGTCTGGTATAAATGGGTATAATTTGTGAGTACAAAGAAAAGCAGGCAAGTTTGTTGACGCAATGCAGTTGTGAGACAAGCAGTCATTTTAGTTAGATTGTTATAAAAATTAAATGTCATGCCATGTTCCCCTTGCTTCTCCCTGGCAAATTCATTAGCTGATTAGTAAAAAGATATAAATAAGTCCTTTATATTTGCATTCCTTTTGCCAAACAATAGGTATTTTTCCTTCAGACATATGAAGAAACGAAATTGACTAATAATGAAATCACTGAGCGTACTTAACATTAAAATAACCTTTTAAAACTCGAGTGTAAAGGTGGATTCTGCACACAAAACAATCTGATTTTGCTATCTGAATAACAGAATGGATGTTGTCCAAATACAGACTGGTTTGTTCCTTCTGATTTCTGGTGGCCTTCAAGCAGGCTTATGCTCTTTGATCCAAATGAACAAAACATGATTTTTTTGTTTGTTTTTGTTTTTTTGTTTTGTTTTGCTTTTAGATTAGGTTTTCCTGTGGATATTTTTGTCTATAGAGGCCTGTTTCTATTCAGAAGAAGGAAGTGTAGGGGTGGGTGTTTGCTTTGATACACACACTCATTCCATGTTGCTGGATGGGTGATGTGCCAGTATCCTGCAGGAGTAAAAGGAGGATTCAGAACATCTGTAGAATAATGTTTTTTATACATTCTAGAATGCAATTGACCTGATAATGTGTATCTAATTATTTAATCTACAGAGAATTTTGTATCTATGATCTCTCTCCTTCCTTTTTGAAGGGAGTTACAGAAGAAAGACTGAATTGAAAAGGAAGTTAAGTGCCTCATACTCACAGACCCTTTCATAATCAAACCTATTATATAATGGCCAAGTATTTAAATACATCTTCAGTACAAGCCATTCCTAAACAGTAGAAAGGCTACCCCAAAGCTACTATGGAGTTATTAGCATTATAGTAGAGTCATTCAGGCAATCATATTTAATTTGATATATTTTGTTTTCTGTTATACTTTCAGATACATTTCAGACATACGAGTCTTTTTGTTCAGAGTCTAATCCATACTTCACTGAAGCTGATCAACATGCATTTAAATATTTCTGGGCATTTTTTACATTGATGTATGTCAGTGGGATGTAAGAAACAGAGCTTAAAAAATCTCTTTGGGTCATTAAATACAGACCTTTACCACCACATCTGAGCACATTTTAGAACCCTGTTCATCATTTTATCAAACTGTAATTTGAAAGCAATCAGAGACTAGGAACTGGATAATATGTTCTTTTATCTAATGTAAAACTAGTTCTATGCATAAAATCACTCTTAGAATACCTATGTTTCCACAGACAGGTATATAAGACTTGCTTAGGAGTGTTAAAATTAATTTGTAAAATTGGGTGGTTTTCTGAATTTTTGGGATTAATGTATATAACATTTTCTTCTAATGTGGAAGTTACAGTGGCTTTTCTTTCCCTTTGCTGACCTCTAATTCACTGATATACCTTCCCTCATAGCAATTTAAAGCACTGCCAGCAAAAGATTCTTCGCCATGAGTTGAATCGGTCAAGCTTTTAACTAGTTTCTTCTCAGGAGCCCATTGAAGATGAAACAGGTTTTGAGCAAATGTGTCACAGGGCCTGTTTGTCAGCTAATTTTTCATCTGAGTTTCCAGCTGCAGCAGCAACCTGAGCAAGGAAAAAAGAAAGTGATTTTCAAAACAATTTCTCACTGAAATAAAATAAGCTATGAAGTGTTTGCTATTTGTCTTTTGAGATAAATTACTTTAACCAGTTATCTTCATCTGTTGGTTTGTTATCTCTATGTTTGTTTAAGTCACCAGCAGTGCAAAATTTGTCTGGAAATACAAGCAGAGATCTTTTAAGCACATTTTTCTTGTACTTCTTAGAAATATAAGCCAAGACTCTATTTCTGCAATAGGAAATTTCTGATCTTTGAACAGTCTTGGAACAAAAGTTGTTCATAACATTGAAAGGGTCTAATAAATTTATAAGTAGTTGTGTTTCATGATGAGATAATAAAGCAATCAAATAACCTGTCTCCCATGCAGCCAGGGTAGGGCATGGCCAGGAGAAGTGATCCAAACTGGCCAAAGAGATATTCCCTACCACAGAATACCATGCTCAGTACAGAAAGTGGGGATCCTGATTGTTGCGTAAGGACACTGTAAACATCAGTTGGCAGATGGTGGGCACTTTTATTGTGCTTCTTGGATTTTAATTCCTCTCTTTTATTATTATATTAATTTATTACTCTTCATTATTATTATATGGATTTTTAGTTTTTGTACTTTTTCCTATTCTCCTCCCTATCCAGGGTTGGTGAGGGGAAGAGGAGTGGGTAGCTGCATGGTAATTAATTGCCCACTGGGACTTTAACCACCACATCTACTAATGCCTCTGTGTGTTGCTCTTCCTCAGTATTATTAAATCAACGTTTTCTTACAGTGCCCATTAGACACTGTAAGGGAGAATTCTGGTTAATAATTCCTGCAAATAGCCCACAAAGGATAAAAGTACAGGGAAGACTTAATATGAATTTAATTGATAGGTGTTAAAACATTTACCATTCTGCTTTGCAATATTATGTATATGGGTTTTCTTACGTGCATCCTCAGACATGTAATTTTTCTCTTTTGCTTTGAAAGAGCTTTTTCTTTACTGTTCATTATAATGTAGACATCTTTGAGTAGGATAATCAATTAAGTTGGCCTTCCAGTTCTTTCATCTCAGAATTCCTATAGCCTATTTCACAAAGGCTGAAATTTGGCTTTGAAAGAAAACACTTGCTTCTCCGACAAGCTAGTAGGTAACTTGTAATATTTGGACTTTAACAAGCCATGTGCTTCATGTTTTCATGAATTTTGCTTTTTCAGACAACATACAAGTGAGATTTTTTGTACATCCGAAACTAAGTTAGAAAAGGAGAAGCAAACAAGTTTCAAGCATGTTGTCTCACAAAACTGTTAGGAAATCTTTTTAATTTGGAGATCTTCTATTGTGAAGCAACAATTTCTCTTTTGAGGTTAAAAAATGTAAAAGAAGGGATCACATTAACCTAGCTTTTGGTGAAGTGAGACACAGTATCAGATTGAAATAACATGAACACAGATAGTGTAACACACTTAATTCTAGACAGATAATGAAAATTACTGAAAATAGGAAATTTGAGAATTAGTTCAGAACTGACTCAACATTTAAATCTAAATATGTGCATACGTGCTCATGCTAGGCAGGGAAGTATGTTCTTTTGCCAGTTATCTAATTGTTGCTTTTATAATACTTCATAGGCTTTTGAATGGCTCAGATTATGGTTCAGATCATCCTAAAGTAAAAATAATAGCAAAAGATATGTCTTACAAAACCCTTACAGGTCTAAACACAGATTGCAATGTGCTTTTTCTATCTTTACAATTTTTAGAATGGAAATCCTATCTAGACATAAAAAAGGTTCTGTATGATTTTGAAGAGTGATATAAATTGTATAATCAATTCAATAAGAAGATGTTTATAATAAATTTATTTAACCGAGTGACAAATAGCTTGGATTCACCTGTATGGTACATTTGTGGTTTCACTGGACTTGTCGATGCTGGCAATAAAATTCAGGTACATGTAGATGACAAATTATGTATTCCTCTTATTGATTTCCCATTTACAGTTCCTGATTGTTGCCTCTCTGATGGCTTTGATGGAAGCAAGGCTCTTTATTGCTGTTACTGTGTGTGATATCCCTCTGAGCACAGGACTGGGAGAAACTGGTGGTTTTACAATACCAATGCACTCGCTATTTGCAGAGTCCAAGCTGAAATGAATACACTTTTTGAGACTGTTATCTGGGATCCTGACACTGAAGATATGCTTTTACCTCTGTGAAGATCCAGCTGAATGCATTATAATTCCTAATAAATATTTACCACACATTTCTTACTTTTTTTCTTAGTCTTGTAATCTTGAAATATCAAAACTTCTTGCAGAGATGTCAAGAAATGTATGAGTTTTGTAACTAACATTTCAGCAGATTTAATGGCACATACAGTTTTGAAAACTACTTGAACTCTAAATTATGTAAATCGGGTGCTAATATGAAAACATTTACTCTATTTTTTTAAAAAAAACATAGCTACAATCCAATATATATAATGGAATAAGTCTCTTCTAAGTTGCAAAAAACAATATTCCCAGAAAACATGACCACTTTAATTATGGGAAATAAATTTTTTTTTTGCATTTAATCTTAGTCAGCCTAGTTTGTGGCCTTGCCAAATTCTCCCTCCATTCTGATTATATTCCTGTCATAAAAAGGACATCAATACTTAAATACTCAACAAAAAAAAAAATCTCTGAAATCTAGACAGATATCCCTTCATAATATGTTTCTGATATCTGCCCAGGTGTAGCCAAGAAAGTACAGAGTGCCATTTAAAAGTGGTCAAGTCCATAAATAAAGTTTTGGTGAGCTGACCTTAGCTGGCAGCCGGACACCCACCCAGCTACTCTTGTAGTCCTCCTCCTCACCAGGCTGGTGGGAGAAAATAAGATGGAAAAGGCCGTGGGTCAAATAAGGACACAGAGATCACTCACCAATTACTACCATGGTCAAAACAGACTCAACTTAGTAAAAGTTATTTTATTGACACGTAAAATAGAGTGTAATTGTGAGAAACATGAACAGATAAAAAAACTTCTCCTAATCCCTGTTTGTCACAGGCTTGTGGTTGTGACACTTCACCAATAATAATGTGAAATATGAAAAGTTTTTCACAGCTATTTTAATTCTACCTGTCAGTAACATGCTAAAAAGAAAACTCAATCCCTGCTTCATTCCCAGCTTCTCAAGGAACAGGGTTTGTGGTCAGCTCACAGTGCATCCTCTTTGCTGCCTCGTCTTCCTCACACTTTTATATTGCAGTTCACTATGTTTGGTCTATTTGTCTTGATTAACAAAGAAGACTAGGTACTGATTGACTCTGCTGTTGTCCTTTAGGACAATGGGTAGCTGGTAATTGGTACCTTGTGTAGTGCTCATCGTGGCATCCAGTAGTTCATCATAAAAGTTGGTTACAAATGCCTCTTTAATACTTTCTACTTGGTTTTGAAGTTGTCAACTTAAAATCGTATTTTGTGTTTCTGTGACACTGTTCACACTAGTATAACTGTAAGTATATTGTTATTTGGCAAATATTTTATTTTCAAAGGCTTATAAATTATTACCACAACACTTAGAGAAATTAAATATTCATATATTGAATATAGTAATAAAATATTATTCCCTCCCCAAAAGGGTGACATGTTTATTAAAGATTTTGAAACCTGCTAAATCATTATTAAAATTTTGTATCTTAAAACGCAAGACTATGACATATTACAAAGATAACAGAAAGAAAAGGTTAAATGTGCTTAACTTGCATTTGAAGAACTAATATCAACATTCTATTACAAACCAAGCATTTGGAAATAATTCTTTTCTCCCCTAACTTGCCCTATGGTTTTCTTACTGCACCAGAGACAGATCCTCAGCAGCTGTAAACTGTCATAGCTCTGATATCAAGAAATCTATGAAAGTTTGCAGTAGTGAGGATATACTGCTGCTCTCTTTCTACACTTGTGCTGTCCTTTGCCTGATATATTCCACAGTCTCACAGGAAGTGCTAAGCCTTCCAGCTCACTTCAAACTAGCACTCCTGGCAGTCAGTATTCTTTTTTAGTAATGCTTTCTCATTACTCAAATGACCATTACTCTCAAATAACCATTATATATAGCTTCTAGCACTTCAAACTTTTTATTATTATTATTTTTTTTTCATTTGGAAAGCATTGTACTGATGGTCACTTGAAAAAGAACAAAAACCTCGAACTGATAGCACACTAACTGGTGGTCAACTGTGTAAATAAGGATTTAGATCCTATTTTGAAAATGCATATTTACTCTGGAAAGTATAATAGTTTGAGGGGGAAAAAGGTATCTTTCTGTTCTATCAGCTATATATGCATTTTTGGCACTTTAAAAAGTGAATTAATTTTTTTTTGCTAATAGAAAAGTCTCAAATCTAATGAGTGCACTAAAAAGGAAATACTGTAATGCATTCAAGTGGCAGTAAAACATTAGTTTCTGCCACCTAGAATAAGACCTCAAGTGTTTTAATCTACCATTAATTAATTCATAGTTGCTAATCTCAAAAGTCCAACTTTTGTTTTACAGTTTTAGAGCTATGTTACTATTTAGTTCGAACATTTTGGTAACCTCTGTTTTGCTGTATAAATATAGAATTAATTAATATAGAGGCACTAAGATTTTCAATGCATTTGTAGTTTTAAATCCATTAGTTGTAGACAGAAACAGAGTTAATAGTCTGGATTCAGGGGCCATCCATGGGAATTGAGTTGAAATTCTTTCCTCTAAAAAACAGATTTGTCAACTTTGTTGACCTCAGTGATATATAAATCGCTGACAAGTGTCCAAACAGATGAGACTGGTTTCTCTGAAATCTTTTCAGGAGGAAAAACCTCAAAAAGTTATTTAGGAGTACTGACTTACCACATTCCAGTGCGGGGAATTGCAAGGAGTTCTTAAAAAAATACATGGTCTAAGATGAAATGAAGACAATCGAGACAACATTGTATCTGAGAACTGTTTATTGGTGAAAAGCAAACAAAACCAGAAGTAACTGGCTACTAGAGAATGCTAGAAAAGACAGAAAAGGAGGAAGGAAAATGGAAAAGGACAGGGGAAAAGGAGGGTAGAGAGAGAGAGCGGAGACAAAAAGCAGGCGTTGCCACCAGAGGGTTGGGGAATGCTGTCGATGTCCACAAGAGAGGTGTGTGCACGCTGCCTGCCGGGAATCCTGCGCAGCTCTTGGAGAGGCACGGCTCCACACAGCTCCCGCATCCACGTGCTGCCGGACACGCAGTGTTTGGGTATCGGCAGGAGGTCCAGAACCATGGACAGGGTCGCGGCAGGGATCACGGCAGTGGGCTGGATCTGAGGCAGGCAGGGTTGGACTTTCGTGGCTCAGACAGGCATCGGGCAGGGACACAGGGACGGAGGACAGGCGGCGGCTCAGACGGGCGAAGGGGTAGGGCTGGACACAGGCTGCACACGAGGCTCAGAGGGCAGCCAGTGTCCTGCCAAGCACCCAGTGGGAGGGAAGGTGACTGAGGGAGGGTGGGGACTAGAGAGAGCCAGCAAGGGCGGAAGGATCAAAAGGCAGGCTGGAGCCAGGGCAAGAAGCAGACCTCAGCAGGCTGGAGTCAATGCAGAAACACAAGACTCAAAACTCCCAGGTCACAAGCCCAAAAGACAAGACTCAAAAACCAAAGCCAAAAAGCTCCAGGGCTTGTGATGTAGTTACTTTTTATGCCCCTTGGCTCCTCCCAAAGTCTGGCTGCTGACAAGGGACCATTGGCCCAGTCCAGTGTTCCACTGCAGTCTCTTGGTGGAGACCTGTTGCCATCTGATTGGAGAATTTCTCTGGAGTGTACAGTATCTTTGGTGTTTACCTGCTGTCCCATGTGAGACATGAAATGGTTGCCAGGCAAAGCCTCCCCAGAGACAAGGCTTTCTCCCATCTTCTCCTTGTTGCCTCCCATAAATGGCACATGTGATACCCCTCCCCATATGCCTCTGACGATCAGTGTTGAGACAAATCAAAACTGAAGTGGCTTCCCACTTGACTTTTCATAATTTAAACCTTGGATTTATGTCTCTGAGAATACAAATTACAAACTGGCTATTAAATTAACCTAAGAGAACAGTTTTAAATCATTTGAGATAGGACTAACAAGCTTTCAGATTCTGAGGAATATAGGGAAAGCAAATATGTAGTCAGCTTTCTTGTGAAACCTGAGCAGTTTATGAATTACCTATCATGCCGTTGTTTGGAATTGCAAAGCACTGTTTTTTGTGATGGGTTTTCTTCTAAGCAAGTAAATTTGTATTACAGGGAGAAATTGTAGGCTGGTACTGTAATTTGCAAAGACACTCAATTGCCTCCTCCTTCCATCTGCACCTTTGATTTCCTCACCTGCGGAAAAAGAAAAGAACAAAAAAATATATTTATATCTTCAATTAAAAAAAAATCTGTTCCTACAGTGGGAGAAAAAAAAATTACATACATCCTTAGATCAGAATAACACTTGCAAACTCAGAGCCTCTACCAGCAGAAATCAATGTACAAAAGTCATGAAGAGAAGTCTTAGGTAAGTAGTGTAATTACATAAATGTTATAAACAAAAATTCTGGGATCTTTGTATGTAATGAACCAAAGTAATAAGAGCCTGGAGAGGAAATCTGCAACATGAAGACTGTGAGTTCAAATGAGGGAAGATGGATGGGTGTAGGGTGAAGTTATTTGTGTGTTGGGGTTGTGTCTATGCAAGTGGCTGTAAGTGTGCCATTATTGTTTTCTGGCACTGGCCCATGTTCATCTGGACTAACACAGAATCAGAATGCTTCTTGGCATGAATTTGGCCTCTGCCATCCAAAACCCTGTCCAGTGCCCTCCTTGGAGATTGCTAGGTTCTGTTGACATTGTTACGCATCCTCCTAAATGCATCTAATTATTTGTTTTCATTTTTCCTGAATGGGAACCATAACTTATAAGATTTTTTATTATTAAATACTAGTATAATTTTATTAATATTTAATTATTCTAGCTGAGAGTAGATAGACTACATTTCTCTGTGAATTTAATTTTGCTCAGTAGGTAATAGTTATTGGCAACAAGTCTAGTGAAACTTTTCTACGTACATATTTGTAGGAACCTGCTTGATTTGGATCCCCAGTGATTAAGAAAACAGTTGTTTTTCCATTAGCAACCCAAACTGTATAAATCTATAAATCAGTGATTAATTTTAAAGTTATGACCATGTATAGACAAAGCAATAGTTTAATTAAGACAGGTATGTTACTTGACATAATTTCATACGTAATACAACTGAAACGATCATCAGCGCTTAAGATAGCAAATAGCTGAATAATTATTTTAAAGAACAGAGACATAATAGTGTTTAACATGGAATGGAAGTAATGGGGTTAAGGGTGGTGAGGCATTGGAACAAGTTGCTTGGAGAAGCTGTGGATGCCCCACGCTGGAAGTGTTCCAGCAAGGCTGGAACTTTGAGCATCCTGCGTTTTGTGGGGTGTGAGACTACACATTCTAAGGCTCCTTTCAGCCCAAACCATTCCATGATTCTATGATTAAATGCGGCAGTTTCTGGTATATTTAAAAATCAGAGAAAAAATGATATCCAAATTCTGTACAAATTTATTTGAGTATTTAATATATGGTAATATTTATTTATATTTTACTCAACAAAATAATTCAGAAAGTTTAATGTATATACTTACAAATCTAGCAAGTGAGTTTATGAGGGCATCTATTCATTGTTTAGCTAATATCTGTGTTCATTCCAAGTAAAATCAAAGTCTCTGTGGGCTAGCCATTGCTAGTTAACTGTTTCCCAAAAATATTAATCCCTTTTTAGTCTTTGTGTTGTCGAAGACAAGAAGTCTTAATTATTTCAGAATTATACAAACAGAAATGAATCTCCAGACAGGAGGTAGAAGATAAAGCTGCAAACTACTTTAAAAGATAGTGAAGAGTGTACTTACTGAATTTGCCAATGCCACTAGCATTGGAGTGGCTACAAACACACTGGAATATGAAGTGAAATTCAAAGTCATTCTAAAACACTGAGCCCTTCCCTCAAGGGTTCAAGAAGGAACTGTAACTATCAGGAAAGACTGAACACCTTGAAGATATTTAGCTTGGAAATAAGTAGAATGGGGAACATGGGCTGACAGTCTTCACATACTGCAAGGGCTCCCACCAAGGAGTAATGTGTTCTTTTTGATAAGATTGAACAGCAGGAATTAAGACTTCATTAGAAGACTTAACAATGGGATTTTTTTTGTAACAATAAAATATCTGTGAGGATAAATCCATAAGGATCAGATTTGTAGAAAGATGCTACAATGATGAAGTTATGGGATATCCTGTGGTAGGGCAGTCTTGTTAGAGTGATTTTGAATGGAGTTCCCTGATCCAAATATCATCTACTTATTTTTCCCTATTCATGATCTGTGGAGAAGCAAAAAGTGAGTAGTGAAATCCTCTCCTACTTATATTCTCCATTCCTCTTTCAGCTTATCTATCAGCTGTATTGCTGGTTCAATTGCAATTCTTATACATTTCAGCAAGAAGCTGCAATGCAATATAAACATTCCTTCTAGGTGATATAAAAAATTATGTGTAGTATATTTGAAAGCATACCCAGACATAAAATGACAAACTAATTTTGAGAATTGTATTGTCCAGGTACTTGGTTTTGGAAGTGAAAGTTCTTCTCTTTCAAAATCTGTGAACCTTCAGAGGCATTAATTCCTGAAGCCATTACACAGATCTTAGTGAGCTTTAGGAATTATATTAGAACTTGTTTTTACTTAAGTAGCAGGGAAGGTAATGTGGACTTTCAGATAACTGTGTGATTTGATTGCCTTGAAAACATCTGGTGTTATGCGTCTATATATTTTGTTTTCTTGCCATCCTGTTTTTATTGAAGGCACTTAGGGTGGATTGCTCTAGTGTAAAACACCGGATATGCTGAATTTCTATTACTTTCTTGCAATTTGCCATCATGAAAAGAGATATCCTTTTCTTCAGTGCATGAATATTTTCACCTCAACTTGACATGCTGTCTTTTTTACTGCAGTCATTTTGTTACCTGTCGTAAGTGAGGTTTTTTCCATCCCTGGGTTCTGCAATATCCATATCTGTATTATAGGGAAGAAGATGGCATTCTCTCTGATATTTATCAGAATGCTCATTCTGAACTTCTTAGATTTCTTAGGGACATTCTAACCTCAGGGAATTAAAAGAAAAAAGAAATCCCTCTAAGTTCAGTGAGCCTTTAATAAGTGTCATAAATTGATTTGCAATGCAAAAATTACCGTATCTCATTGAATCCTAGCCATATTAGTGTATACTGCTCATATATTCCTTCTGAAACAGTGAATTTTGGATGTCAGTTTCCTTGGAGACAGAGAGATGTAAATAATTTTTTACATGGTGAGATACTTTCTGGCTCTGAAGGTAGTTTGCAAAGCACATAGAAACTGCCAGCTACTGTTAGTAGAGGGAAACTACTCAGCAAGAAACTAATTCAAAGAATGCTTCTGCTAAGTATGTGAGAAGTATCTTCTCCTAACTCTCAGTACTTCTACACTCTTCTTGGACTAGTTCCCTCACCCCTTAATATTGTAAACATCTTCTTATTAATACCTTGAATTTCAATAGTGTATGAGGTAAAGTGCAAGAGTGTGTGTGGTAGAAATGTGTTTTGAATTTGTATCTGTCAATAAAGTGGGTCTATCTTAGTCCACTGTGAATGAATTTAGTAAAGAAAGACAAAGGAAAAATGCAGCCATTATGCAGACATACACTGCAAGTATCAAGAGGCTAAGTGCTAATGCTGTCATAATAAATGACTAAACATAATCCTTGAAATTATCAGTATTAACAAGAAAGAAGGATGCAAAAGCTTTTTTTTCAAGGTTAGCCTAAAACGAAACTAATAATTCATCACCTTTCAATCAAGCACCTGTTTCTACTAGGTCTTTGCCCAGACTTAGTGTCTCAGACACATGACAAGGACCCAAACCTCAGACTATGTTTCAGTTTATGGATGTGTGGAGAGTTAGTTGTCTTATGGCCATGCACCCAACCACCTGCTCACTTTCCCTCTGTGAAATGGGAGGACAAACTACGGTGAGAAAAATTACAAATTGAGATAAAGACAGGGAGATCATTTAACAACTATTGGCACAGGCAAATCAGACTTGATTTGGTAAGAATCACCAGTGTACTCACAATTCAATAGATTCAGGTAGTGGAAACAAGATAAATGTTAATTGTGGGGAATATCTTGACATGGCTTCGTGACAAGGGTCACGTAGGCAGCATAAAGCTGCCTAGCTACAGAGAGCAGGGCTGATGTAACACCAAGCAGCTCCTGCCCCTCTCCCCACAGAGTCCGTTAGTAACGGACTCCTGGCTGATGCAACAGCCTGGACCGGTTACAGTATCCAACCCTGAGGAGGAGTCAGATGACGCGTTTTGAAAGTTAACCAATGTGAACTGTATGTTCGGAATATGCATGAGGTTCATTAACGGGGTTATAAAAGGCGTGTTCTGACGCAATAAAGTTGAGTTCAGCCGATCATCCTGTGGTGGTCGGTGTGCTGTCTCCCGGCGCTTCTCGACAGTTAATAAATTGTCTTCTCATTTTTGCATGTTCAGTTTCTCTCCTTGACACCCAATACCTCTACCCATCCCCTCTCATGGCACAGAAGATGGGACTGAGGATGAAAATGGGGCTGTATTCTGTACTTGGCAGTTTCTCTCTACTGCTGCTCCAGGGTGTTTTAGTTCAGAAAACAAATCTATACCACCACTGTCTGCTCTGTGAGCTTCAGGAGAATTTCAGCTCTGTGATGGAGTACCTCCTCTCTTTCTTTTTCCTCTGACATGCTGTTTCTAGCTTTTCCCCTCCTCTGCCTGCCCATGATTTATTTCCTCTGTCTTAAATATACTTTCACAGAGGCCCTGCCATCTTGGCCCTGCAGTTGATCTGTTCCAACCAGCAAGAATTGGCTGTGTCCAACACTGAGCATCAGTCACACCCTTTTTTCATGCTCACAACAGCCACACACCACCTGCCGACCCACAGTGATGGAGCATCATGAGAGCCATGTTAGTAACACTCTGTCTCTCTCTCTCCAGCTCTTTCCTCCTCTTCCTTCCTTTGCTTCTGCCTTTTTTATCCTCTCTCTTAGGCCTTTTTTTTTCCTTATCAATAAAAAGCCCACAGGTGTTTTATTGATCTTTTTTTCATCTTTAGTTTTAGGAAGCCACTAAGTTCTACACAAACCTCCCCCCCACCCCCCGACTCTGGGATGGGACATCTTTGGTGTCAGAAGTGGGACTGGACCAAGACAGCCAGCCAAAGAGTGGAGAATAAGAGAAAATTAAATCCCCCAAACAAGAAGAACAAAAACTAAAGGTACCAGCTCAGATGATGAGTTTTATTCACAGGTTAATATATACCATGATTATCAAACCAAGAAGAAAAGCAGATGGAGATCCTTCAATGGTTCCTGTCATGGTTTGAACCCTGGCTGAATGCCAAGGCACCCACATTTTCCCCCCTCATGATAGAGAGAGGGGAGGGAAAAAACCTAATTAACACAAAGATTTATGACTTTTAGATAAGAACTTGAGGACATGTGTCCTGAGAAGGTCAAAACAGGCTGTTATGTAAGTTGCAAAATAGATTTATTACTAAAACTACTAAGACTAACTCACCGTAAGAGGGAATCACGAAGAGAGAAAAAAAAAATTGGACCTTTTTAAAGACACTATTTCTCTCCCACCCTCCACTTCCCTGTGCACAGGAGCACCAGGGTGTGAGAGCTTTCTGGTCAGTTCATCACCACGGTTATATTCATCACTCAAGAAGGGGTCCTCCTTCTGCTCTGCATCACTGTGGGGTCCTTCCCAGTCTGTCAAACTGCTGATGGCGTGGATGTCCTTGTCCACTAGAAGGGAAGCAGTCTTCCCAAGACCAGGCTGTCTTCATTCTGGGAGCAATACCATTCTCTTGAATCTCCTGCTAGAACACAGTTTCTTCTAGGCATCCACTTGCTCTAGCTGTGGGGGGGGCCACCTCTCCCCCACCGGCTCTGACCAGCCTAGTCCTCAAGGCCAGGTTGTTTATCTCGGAGTAGGGCCTTTCTCTCTCTATAGTTTTCCCACTGGAGACAGTCACCTCAGGTACAGCCTGCTCTCCCATGGTATGGTCAGCACCATAGCTTGCAAAGTACCTTCTCCCCCTGCCTCTCCACTGACCTCGGAGTCTCCATTTCTTTTTCACATCTTCTAACCTCCCCTCTACCTCTGGCTGAGGGCTATTATTGTGAGCTGAAGCTAAACTTTGTTTTGATTTCTTCTTAAATATGTTACACAGAGAGTGTACACGCATCTCTAATGGCCCAGCTTGGCCAGCAGCATTTCCATCACCTTCAGAGACCATAAGAGATTGGCTCTTACAACATAGAGGGGGCAGGGCTTTTTGCTGGATATGATGAAGAAGACTTCCAGAATCTTCTCACAGAAGCTATTTTGTGGTATCCCCCACCACTAAAAAACTGGACCAAATCGTTAAATATTTTCTCAAATATTTTCATTATCTTTCATAAGGGTGTCACACCTAAGACAGGGCTTGGAATCAAGCACATTTACGAGTTGCCTGCTGCACAGCACTTGTGGATGTCATTTGCTGCACTGAAGAACTGCTGGGTGAATACTGTGTGGTGGTTAGAGTTTCAGGCTCAACATTCTGTATATCTGAACACAAGATCTGTACAGGAAATTTAGAGGAACCAGATGATACCCTATACATTTCATCATCATAATTACAATGACCTGGCTAGTGCAAGGCTGTTCTGCTGCACACAGCCTGGCCTTCAGAGGTGTCCATTGCATAATACAAAGGAGGAAAAGATGGAAAGTTCTAATGAAGTATGGCAGGCAGTGTTGAAAATGTAGTTTAGATAGTCCCTTAAAAGGAGGTTAATATATCTTAATACTTTGAAAATTTAGTTCACACATTTATCTCTAGAGCTTTCTAAATGTCAGACTGTAACAGAGTGCTCTGCCTAAGCCCAGTTCTAGCAGCTTGAACTTAGTCATATTTACATGCTATCAGTGGTGAACTGAGTAAGGAGAGCCTGCTATTCAGTGATGCATTGAGTAAGTAAGGTCTGGTGGTTGCCAAGCTGCAGAAAGAGCCTGCGAGCCCAGCTGCCTTTGCCCCATCCCTGTCCCTGGGCCCGGGCCTGGGCCCAGCCAGCCCGGCCTAAGGCGCAGCCCTCGGCCCCTTGGGGCTGAGGCAGCAGCCTGCGCCCACAGCTCTGCCTGGCACTTGATGCAGGAGAGTTAGAAGTTAAGGGATAACTTGTTAGAAACTTGTTGCTAAACAGTATATATTGCTATCTTCTTGCTAGACAGTGTATATTGCTTATTTAACATTCATTGTGTTTGTCAAAGCAGAATGAGCAGTAAAAGGTTTTTGACAAAAGCAGAGACTGTGACCCAGCTTGTGTTCATGGACCCCCTATGCTGGCTAAAACCAGAGCTGTTGTTTGGACTTGGGCCAGGGACTCAGAGAGCATGCGCAAGACAGAAAGGTGAAAAGTTCAAAACAAGAGGATGAGTATTTTACTTCCTCCCGAGACCCCCGGAGCCCACTACCAAATAACAGTGTGCAGGTGTGAGCACATGGAAATGACTTTTGAACTCATTATGATACGAAATGGGGATAGGTCATGCATATGTGTAGGCGAATTTCAAAACTCGGTGAATGTGTAACATGTAACCAGATATATACCAAGCAGTACTGTGCTGGGGCGCATGTGCCTCTTCGGAGGATAACCTCCCACACGCCCAGTGCTGCAATAAACATAACTAACTTCACAACTTAAAATTATGTAAGTGGTAGAGTTTTGCCTCATTTTCATAGATAATTTTTGGATCATCCTGGACCAGCTGTGGGTGCTGAGCAGCAGGAAGGAGGCAGCGCTGCAGAGAAGAGCAGCAGCAGGAAGGCAGCGATGAGGATGCCACCTCCGTCATCCTCATCTGGCCCAGCAGCTCGTGCCTTGCCACATTTGGGCGAATTGTGGTGCCACGTGTCATGGCACGGCAGCAGAGTTTGCCAGCCACAGGAAGCACAAGGCCTCCAGCAGCCTTGTGATGGCCTCTGCCTTCCATGCAGAACATCAGCTGGGAGTAGCCTGCATCCCCCGGTCAGCTTTGGCTTGCTAAAAGGCAAGGGCAAAAGCCTCTGCTCTGGCAACCCACGGAGAGCCGGGGCTTTGGGAGCACCTCCGTTCGGTCCCCACCATGGGGCTCGGCCCTGCCCATGTTTCCCTGGGAACGGGGAGGGGCCGCGTGGGTGTGCGGGTGTGTCCATCAGGGGCCAGGGGGCAGCAAGGCCTGATGCTGGTTCTCCTCTCTTTCTGCAGGGGTAAGCTGCTGCTGCTGCTGCTGCTGCTGCTGCTGCTGCTGCGGGAAGAGCTGCCCCTGTGGCTGCGAGCGGTAGTCAGGCACAGCTGCCTGACAAGGCACAACAGGGGCTCACCCAGCTCTCTTTTGCCACTGCACAGGAGCCAGGGAGCCCGAGTGAGCCTCCTGCCCAGCATCAAAGCTCTGGCTGCGGAGGTGAATGGCCGCCGTGCACTGAGTGTCTCTCTGCTGTGGGCTTGGTGCCCGAGCACTGCTGCGTACGCCCGGCCCCAGAGGAACGGCTGCTCACCTTCTGGCATTGTTTGTCTCTTGCGCAGGTCAGGATATAGAGTGCCAGGAGGCTAGAGCAGCTGGTGGAAGAGCTGCAAAAGGTGAGAAGGGCTGCCTTTGCACCCATTGTGGCCTCTGGCTGTGCTGAGTGCGGGGAGGCATGGCCAGCGCCGTCACCTTGTGCGCGGGGAAGCAAGGCTCCCGGTGCCACTGGGCAAGCAGAGGCGTCAGGCAGCCGGTGGCAGCACTGGCACGTCCTTGCAGCTGGCACTGGCAGCACTGTTTTTGGGCAGGGCAGAGAGGCCGGCAGGCCAGAGGCTGCCAGCTGCGTGCCACGCTCAGGCTGCTGGGGCTGGCTGGCAGCTGGCCGGTGGCCCTTTGGGCTGGCGTCGCTCTGAACCACCTCGTTCTTGCAGGCTGATCCCAAGCAGAGACCTGCCATGGCCCCATCCAACAAAGGACGCCGCTGCCCTGGTAAGTCTGGGTAGGAAAGGCCAGCTTGTGTGGTAGCCGAGCTGCGCTCACTTGTCCACTGAATGTGGCTGTGCAGGTGTGGCACCCGGAGCGGGGATGTGCCCCTGCCCGCCTTGGGAAAGGCATGGCCAGGGCTATGGTGGCTTGTGCCAGAGCCACCCGCTGTGGGGAGGATCTGAGATGCAGCCACACTTGGCAGCTGCCAGCTCCCTGCCTAGGGTGCTACACGGCTCCATACAATGCTTTAGGCTCCATACAATGCTTTAGGCAGGCTGGGGCAGGGCAGGGCAGGGCAGGCTGCGACAGCACTGGCCAGGCACTCTCCACTGACAAGTTTTCGTTTTCTTTGCAGCAGGAAAGACAAGTGTTAGTGGCGACAGCAACAGGACCAGAGGGAGGTGGCCCAGCCTTGGCTGGGCCCTTTGCTCTGCGGTGGGGTGCAGCCGAGGCTGCCCGGACACTGTGGCAGGAGGGCTGCGGCTGCGGCTGCAGCAGGACGCTCTTTGGGCAGCCCCTGGCAGCCGTCTGCGTGGAGGATGGCACATTGCCCCAGCCCATCCTGGTAAGGCAGCTTGGAGAGGGACAGCCCATCTCTCTGTTTGGCTGTTGTGCAGTCAGCATCCCCGCACATGTCCTCCAGGCACGGGTCACAGGGCTCTTCAGCTGTGGCTCAGCCTCCTGCTCACAGCCATGGCAGCAGAAGGCAGGGAGCCCGGGCTGGGGAAGAGCTCTGGCTCTGGCCACTGCTCTTGGAGCAGCCCAGCTCCTCACACAACGTCCCTGCCCTCGTGCCTCTCCTGCAGGACCTGCTGGCAGTCCTGCACCAGCAAGGGCCCACAACAGAAGGCATCTTCCGCAAAGCGGAGAGCACTGGGGCAGTTCAGGAGCTGCGGCAGGCCCTGGACCATGGCCTGCCTGTTGACATGGCCAGCCAGCCAGCACTGTTGCTGGCCTTCATCCTCAAGGTGAGCCCTCCTGTCCAACAGCTTCAAAGTCTCCTGCCAAGGGCTGCCATGGTCCAAGGCTGGCCGGCAGCCCTTGGCATTGCAGGACTTCCTGAGGAGCATCCCTGGCAAGCTCCTCAGCACAGACCTCTATGAGGAGTGGATGACAGCCATGCAGATGGACAGCAGGGAGGACAAGATCTCTCAGCTCCAAGGGTAAGTGTGGGCAGCAGCTTCTGGGTCTGCAGCAGCCACTGCTACAAGGCTGGCACTGACCTGCAAGGGGATGGCCTCCTTCAAAGGCTGTGCTTTTGGGCAGCTCGCACTTCCAGGCTGGCAGTCCCACGGGGAGCCTTCCCTTGCATGGCCTTGGGGCAAATCAGCAGCTGGCAAGCAACTCTGTGCTTCCTTCCCACAGGAGTGTGGGAGCTGGCTGAGAGCGCCCACAAAGCTACACAACGCAGCTGCTGGCTGCCCCCTGGCTGGGGCCAGCTCTGGGGGCAGCTGTGGTCAATATGGCCCTGCTGATGAACATTCTCTTCCATCCGACGGCTGATACTCCAGTATTCCTGGATGCAGAGGACTGAGAGGACTGAGATATGCCTTTGGAATCAAATGCCCAGAAGAACAGTAGGAGCAGGAAGGAAGCATGGACTGACAAAGGCAGCCTGACGCGCAGCAGCAGCTTCGGAGAGTCCTGCACATGCCTAGCACAGCTCCCCAGTCCATGACCCACTTCTGTTACACACAGCAGAGTACATCAGGAGCAGGGTGTGTGTCTCTTCTGTATCTTCTCTTGTAAGGCTGTAATGGATTATGACCTATGCACTTATAGATCTCTCTACATACACCTATATATATGTACCTATATGTATGCACCTGTATTCGTATATACACATGTATGGAAAAAAATATATATCTATATATATATATACACACACGCATATATCTATATGTACATACATGCATATCGGACTCCTAGGGGTTAGTTACTCACAGAACACAGGTTATTTAAGGATCTTTTTTGAATAGGGGACTCGTATTTCCAGTTTGTGTATGCTGTCAGCAAATCTGTCTATTGAAAAACCAGTGTTTTTATGTATTTAGTATTTTATGTAGCTAAAACTCACTTCCTCACTGTTGGAGGGTGGGGTTTCTCCTTTTGTTTTGCTTCTCTTGGGGAATTTTCCCCCATTTTGTTGCTAAGGGAGAATAAGGACTAAGTACTTAAGAGAAACAAAAGAAGCTGCCAGACTCACAGGAGGAGGGCACATGGACACACTTCTTTTATCGGAGGGCTTTCTCTGAGAAGAGCAGAGATCCTGTGATAATTGGGAGGAAAAGGGGGGTGGGGGCAGCTCCTAGTGCTATTGCTCTGTTGGCTTTGTAGGAGGATGGTAGAGCTCCTGCCTTGGAGGGAGAAGTTGTTGCTGCCGTGGAGCCCATCGTCCTTCTTTTCTCCGTAAATGAGCCTTTGCTCGTAAAGTAGCCATTGCATTGGGACACTACTAACACCTGACCTCATCAAAGGAACCTTCACCAATCTGCTCAGGTGCCTCAGAGGATTCCCGAGCCCACTCGCCCTTCAAGGCCCTGTTCTGTAGCTGGGCGGCCACTGCCCAGTTCCCCACTCTTTCGCTGCCACTGTTACGAGGTATTCTTTGCTATACTGTAACTCACAACCCTGCCCTACCTGGAGGTCCCGCAGTTCAGTTACAACTGCTGAGTTTCTGATATATCTCCTCTAGAACCCTGGGACTTTGCTCATCCCTGCCTGCCCAGCTTACTACTGTGAGGCTCCTGCTACCAGCTCCTTTTGCTATCCAGAGGGGGCACCACAATCGGCTCCCCCCGTGAGTTCATAAATGAACTTTTCTCCATCCATTTCTGACACCTGCGTCCACCCACCATTGCCGTGTGGGAAAGAGCCGGCCGGGACCTGCGCTACAGCGCCCCCTGCCGGCGCGAGGTATCACAGCAGCCTTCCTGCCCGGCCGGGAGCCAACAGCGCCCCTGCAGGTTGTGACCGTAACTGTACCATAGGGGAGGGCCCGTGACGGCCCGGAGAAGGCTGTCACTGGGTTTCTGGTTTTGTTCCTGCCATTGTTATTTGTTTGCCTTGTTATATATATTAGTAAAGAACTGTTTTCCTTTTCCCCTTATCTTTGCCTGAAAGCCCCATGATTTCAAAGTTACAATGATTCAGAGATGGGGCGTCAAATTTGCCACTCCAACGAAGGTCCCCACCTTCCTTAGCAGACACCTATCTTTCAAACCAAGGCATTCACCCCCATTCAACTTCAGAAATGCCTCACACAGCAGAAACAGAATTAAAAAAACTAGATGAGCTTGTTCAATTAATGCATGTTTTCTGAGTGTTATGAAAGTTTGCAGCAACTTTTTTCACCCCAATGTACAAGAATCTGGGTATTTGCTTAGCTGATACAGACAAGAGTGTTGGTACTGTCATTATAAATTTCCTTCATGAGGAAGCCTCTGTACTGTTCCATTCCCTTTTCTGAGCTGAGCCTTCTCAGTGTTCAGTGCTCATCGACCATGGGAGCCACGGTGTTCACTAGCCCCAGCCTTTTCTCACAGAGACTTCCTTTTCAGCACCACCCTTCGCCAACAATAAAACCTTGCTGTTTATGCCTAATTGTCATGGGTTTAAACCTGATTTTTTCCCATCCGAGTCACGACGCCAAAAAATGTCGTGGTTTGAACTGTGCTGAAAGCCAAAAGCACCGTACCCATGATGTTCTCTCCCTTCCCCCACCGGAGAGGGCAGAAGGGAAAGCAAAAGCCCAATTAACACTAAAATTTATGGCTTTCAGATAACATAATTGAGAGAAAGATATGTACATGCTCCAGAGAATGGTCAGAGAGGCTGAATAACTTAAGTTGCAAAATAGACTTATTACTAAAAGCTACTAAGAATACTACCGCATTGGGGAGGGGAGCAAAGATATGGAAAAATTTACAAGGAGAAGAAAAATAAAAACAGACATTTTAAGACACCTGTTATTCTTTCTGGGAACTCGTCTCTTTCTCAGGTTGTCCCTCTCCACCCCCCATGTCTTCCCGCACACACAGGGGACAGGAATGAAAGCCTAACATCGATCAAATTACTCATTACGGTTGTCGTCCAGCATCATAGGAGAAGAGTTCTTACAGCTCCAAGCTGTGTAATGTCTTTTCCCAAGAAACAGTCAGTGTATAACTGCTGATGGCATGGTAGTCTTTTCTTTACCTCGTAGGAGAAAGGAAAGAATGTTCTTCAAGGCCAAACTGCATTGTTTTGGTGGTGTAAGACCACTATCACAGATCTCCTGGCAGAACACAGCTTCTTCTAAGCATCCACTTACTTCAGACGTGGGGTGGGAGCACCTCTTCCCTCCCCGCAGGACACATTTTCTTCTTAGCATCAACTCACTTCAAAAGTTGTGGGGGGGCCAAGCCTCTTCCTGTTTTTTCGGCTTCTGATCAGTTCAGTCCAGTCCTCAAAGGCCAGTTTTTTCTTCCTCAGAAGGAAAAGGCTCTCCTTTTCTATACAGGTCTCTCATTGAAGAAATAGTCCTTTCGAGAACAACTTATTTTCTCCATGCTCGAGAACCATAGCAACAGCACAGCAACTCATCCCTGTTGAATTTGCCTCATTGAGCCCCCGCAGATCCCCCAGATCCCCGGCGCAGGAAACACACACGAGGCAGGCAGGCAGGCAGGTCCAGGTGCTTCTTTATTAGTCTTCTCTTCCAGCTCTTTCAGCTATAGTGAATTCAGCTCTCTTTTCTGTAGTGATTCAGCTCCGTCTCTAGCCCCCGAGCTACTACTGCATGCTTTATATACACTTTCTTATCTTTCCTGGGTTTTGAGAACACACCAATCAATGAAGCCCTAGACAGATTACATAACCAGAATATTCTCCAATGTCCATGTAGCATGTTCTAGTCTTTCATTGGTGGATGTTTTCATCTGTCCAATCCCGCCCAGCTAGAGTCTGCCTGTTTTGACCATGTCTGAGGCCAAGCTGTTTTCCAGCCCAACCCCCAGACACAGCTCTAAAAATGGCCAAGGCCACGGCACATCCCATCTTCTCCTTACTGTGATCTTGGGTCTCCATTGTTCTTCTTACATCTCCTAACTGTCCTGCTCTGTTTTCCCCCTAAAACTAAATACTAACAACCTAAAACTACATGGCAGCCACCCCATCTTGTTCTGAATTCTTCTTAAGTACAAGACCATATGTCATCACAGAGGTGTAACTAGCCTGTGCAATTGGCCCAGGCCTGATGGGCAGCCTGTCCATCAACCTCGCAGCCATAATGGATTGGCTCTAAAGCACAGGGGATAGGGCTCCTTTTGCTGGAGAAGAAGGATAAGGCTTCTAGAACTTTGTCAAAGGAGCCATCTTTGTGGTTTCTTGGTCCATCCCCCCACCACCAAAAATTGGACTGAGTAAAACCATGACACTAATGTAGGGTATAATGTTCTGTTTGTGTATTTGGGTAGCTGTACACATGTAATGAAAACTGGACTTATTAATTTCAGCTTTTAGTAGTGAGTGTAACTAAGGATTTTAGAGCTAGCATCCTATCACACCAGAATGAACCTTTGTTTTTTGTTCCGCTAGTTCTTATTTGTGCAGTTTGCCAAGTGCAAGCTGTTCTCCTAGAGTGTCCAAGTCTCTCTAGGGTTTTCTTATCTGCTACTTAGAAATCGGCCTTTGGAGAACTGTTTTCCTTTTTCCCACGAGGTAAAGAAAAAGAGTCCCATGCCATCAGCAGTTATACACTGACTGTTTCTTGAGAAAAGAACTTCAACAGCTTGGACTCTTCTCCTATGATGCTGGAGTTTTGATCTATGTTAAACTTTCATCCCTGTCCCTCTTTGCATGCGGAAAAGCATGGGAGGGTGGGGAGCGGGGCAACTTGGAAGACAGCCAGGTTCCCAGAAAGAATAACAGGTGTCTTAAAAAGTCAGTTTTTTTCTTCTCCTTGACAATTTCTTTGTTCCCCTCCCCAGTGCGTAGTATTCTTAGTAGTTTTAGTAATAATCTATTTTGGCAACTTAAGTTATTCAGCCTGTCTGACCATTTTCTGGAGCATATATGTATCTTTCTCTCAATTATGTTATTTTATCTAAACCATAATTTATTTTGTATTGGCTTTTGCTCTCCCTTCTTCCTCTCCGGTGGGGGAAGGGAGGGAACATTGTGGGTACAGTGCTTTTGGCTTTTGGTCAAGTTCAAACCACGACAGGAAGATTCATCCAGCTTTTAGAAAACTACTAACCTTAATATAATCCCCTCAAATAAAGATAATATTTTCATTAGCGATCTTTACAGAACCATTAATACATAATATACAGCAATTCAATGCAATAACTTTAAGTTACTGTGTCACAATGGTGAAAGAAAACAATTTTGTATTTTGTTTACTCCCTTTTCCTAAAATGCTGTATCCGTATTTCATGCCCATTCAGGAAAAATGCCTCAAAACATAAGATGTGAAGATGGTAAAGGGCAAAGAGGAGAAAAATGGCTTGTCCTCTCAGTCTCTGGTGTCGTCATTCTTTGTGTCCTTATCAGCTTTCACTGTACCACATCTGCTTAGCTTTAAAGTGGAAGCCTGAACCAAAAAGACATGACATGCTTTTTATTGTGAAATAGTCTCTGCAGTTCAGCCAGTGGAACACTGAACTGGGAACTCTGCATTGATTAAGCATTAGAGTTTATCCATCAGCTAAAAATTAGCTGATTGTTAGGGCTAGGTATTTTTTGTTATCTGTGTTTTCTGTGAATATATTTCTTATCTAGCTGTTGAAGCTCCAGAGAAACAGAATGGAATTGTTTCTGCTGAGAGAACCTTCACTCACATTTACAGGAAAATTTCTGTTTACAAGGTTTTGCATCACAGGGCTTTGCTGTTAAAAAAGTTTTTGCTTTTATGCTTTTCTTTTTAAATCATTTTAAAATAAGGCAGCAGTAGCCCTAACTAAGGGACATTTTAAGTGTATTGCATTTAGGATTTCTGAGGGTCTTGTTTCTTATTTCATGGATGTTTTAAATGGCTCTCAACATCTAATGACATTACTGGAGGATTTGTCCAAAGACATTTAGAAGATTTGCGATATGGTTTATTGAAAAGTTGTAGCTGTTTCTTTATTAATAGGAAGTTAACAAAAACTTGACTTGCCCTTAAGTATAAATCTGTGATTTGTGTCTGCTTAATTCCACTTATGTTGTCAAAGGGGAAGTCCTCACAGATTTGCGTTTTCACTGATTTTGCTGGCAAGGAAATTGTGTTGCATAGCTGTTGCCTAGTGTGTAGCTGTTGATTCATGGACTGAGGTAACACGAGGCTGATGTGGCACTGACATGAAAAAGAACTACCAGTCTTTGTACCAGTGAAGTTAAATTAAAATAAAAGGGTCTGAAGCGAATTTCATTGCTAGTGGCGTTAACAATGCAGATCATGACTGAAAATACTTCCTCCTGAGAATGATGACTTTCACTCTATCCAATAAAGACCAATAGTGTACTGACTGACCTGAAATTGTGTGTGCATATGTGGTATTGCATATGTGGTATTGCATATGTGGTATTGCATATGTGGTTTCTGTGTTAAATGCATTTGAAGTAGAATAAACTTTCAAGAATGATTCATTATTCTATGTTCATACATTTTTGCTTTCTCAGAGAGTTCTGTTATGTAAAAACTGACACACCTTACTTCACATCTGACAACACCTTACTGGAACAAAACCACAGGTTTTGCTTCTGGAGTGTATATTTAAAATGCCAGCTCTCTAATTTATCTGTTCACTCCATCCACCAGTTTTGAAATAATCTTCAGTGACTTCTATTTTCAAAGGTAGAAGTAGTGACGGAGAGGCAATTCTTGATGTGACATTCTTGTCCTTCAAAATTGTCAGTCTCAACCAAAAAAAGCTTTTCCTAATAATACTTTCAAACATGTAGACTGGCAAACTTTGAAAAAGAGACCTCATAGAGCTTATTTCATCCTTAGGCTTTCAGTATTCCGTTAAAAATATTTTCTTGCAATTAAATACTTGACACTTGATGGTCTCTAGTTATACCTGTTAGCTTATTTCCAAGTCTTTCTTTATACTCGAGTTTGGCACCCTCAGATGTATTGCAGATCATTGATTCATTTCAGTTCAGTTGTACCTGCTCTACTGGACCTCGTGTGGGATATTTGCAGAAATTTTGAACTGTAATCTCTATTGCAAATTTTACCTACTCTGATACTTAAATTGAGTAAATGAATAGGTAGAAGTGCCCTTCTTTCCACCACTTTCATAATTTTTTAGGTAAATGGTCTGAAATATAGAAGAACTTCTAGACATGGTCATCACAATGGGAAAAAGTCTTATTCCCTCATACAAATGTGGCATACATTTACATACTTCGGCAAACAAAGTCTTGCTTTGGCAAGCAGTTACTCTAATTACTCTAATTCATATATGTGACTAGTTGTATTTGAAGGGCTTTTCAAAATAAAAATCCTAAGAAGGCATTTGTAGACACCTGCTACATGTGCCGCAGTGATGACAGAGCAAGTGTTTACTGTGATCTTCTCTGGGTTTTCAGCTTTAAGCAACAGAATGTATTGGCAATTTGATTTTCTGCAAAATAGACAGACAATTCAAAATAAAGCTGGGATATTGTGCTAGAAATGCTTACTGTCACCAAAGCTATTGACTTTTTCCACCTGGCTTGCAAGCTTTTGGAGCGAAATAACCTATGTGCTGTCGCCGTTGGCCAGACAGCTGACACAAAATAGCAGACGCAAAGATACACATATACACACACAAAAAGTAACCCCTTTATTCTGGGACAGGCCTCTTTTATCCACTTTAGCAACCAGTGCATACATTTGTGTCAAACATACATTGGTTAGTGAGGCTGTCACTTTTTATTCTTCAGCATAGGCTTGGTAGGTTTGCAAAAGCTACAGTATTAGTAATGTTTATAATTGTAAGCCACCTGTATTATCAATTCTACATTCCAATTTTTCTCAAGACAGCCAAGGATGTGGCGTTTTTCTCCCATGCAAGTTGTTAACACTCCCTACAATGTGCCATATTGTAAAATGTGGACTTAACACACAAGCACATTATGTTGTGCCTAATGTAACAATAGATGTGATGGCAAACTACTGAAGAACAGGTCACAATGATTTTTTTTTGTTAATTTGCCTTTGGCAATGTTATGAAGAAGAATGTAGACATTTGTTTTCCAGTCCAAGAACAAATAGAACATGTTCTTAATGTACACTTGTGTATAGTTTAAATAACAATGTCAATATTTTTGTTTAAAGAAAATGCTGGCATTTTTTACTTTTAATTTTTCTTTTCCTCTGTGGATTTCACTAAGGAATTTAGTGTTCATTATTTGACCTTGACTTTCTGAAGGCTCCTATAGAAGTGTTTCTTTCAGATCTCAATTGCACAGTTGTTGCTGTAATGTTCTGCAAAATAGAAGAGGATAATAGAAAAGAGAAAATAAAAATTGAAATCCTTCATTAAAGTGATAATGATGCCTGATGATTTTTGCTTTTCCTTTTTACGCTTTCTGTACCCTCTATGCCCACATGTTTGTAATTCCTGAAGCTTGATATTCCAGCTTAGTTTAGGAGTTCTGCTGGCCTCATCCAGGGGGGAATTAATTAGAATAAGGGGGACATTACTGCATTTGTTAAGTTTCTTATTGGGGAATCCTAGATAGATATCCTAATTCCTGAAACCTATAAAACTTGTACCCGTGCTGTACATGGGTGTGCATTCTGCCATCAAGTTGTGCACCTGGGATCCCAAATACCGAGGTAAAACCCTTTTTATCCCCTTAACCGTGTCTGTGTCATTATTAAAAACTGGCCTTTCAAGGAAAAAATAATGAAATTAGTTAAGGACCTTATATAACCTTGAAGTAACATGGAATTAAGCCTTAATCCTACAAAGCCTTAAGAGCATGAGTAGTATCACAGGTCATCCAAATTACTAGAAGTGTGATTGTTTATCATTCCAGAATTTCATGGAGATTAAACCTGATGTATTCTGCTTTTGCTGATGAAATGCAGAGGAAAAATGGTGTTCGGGATAGGTCACTGGGCCAGTAGCTGGAAGGTAATTTTTCTCTCCTTTGATTTGAACTTGATTTAGAATATATATATTGCCTAAACAATAAAAAACCCAGCATGCAAAGTTGCTAATTGCTTTTTTCTTTGTGAGTTCTTTCATTTTTTTCTATGCAAGTGCATCAGTGGCACAGGTTTTTTTAGATATGTTTCAGAATGTTGTTCTTATGAATCCACCAGAATCCTCATTTTTTCAAATCCTGAGAGAAAGGTTGATTGCACCAAGGAATCTATCTTCTGAAGCTTCTTATTAGGAGTCATTGCCTGTGAGCTATAAAAACTCCTAGGAATAGCAATTTACAATCTGCTTCCTCTTCACTATGCCATGTATACTAATCATGAAGTGTCAAGCTACTGTGTGCCCAGTGAGGTACAGGTCACTCTTTCCTGATGAAGCAGGAATGTCATGAGGTCTTTTACAGTGGTAGTAGAACACTGTCAGTATCTTCCTGATCTTTAGACAAATTTTTGTTCAACTTAATGTAAGCCACATGAGCTGCTTGTACTGTGTATGAATGCCGTTCAGCAGACATGGTTTATATGCAGTCATTGTCTTTCATTCATGTGTGTGGATGATGAGGACTGAGGAGCCAAGAAAGCAGTGTGGTCTGCTGGGCTACTTACAGGCAAGGAAGGACCACTTACAAACTGGTCATGGATGTGAAAGTCAGAGACAGCCTTGGCAGCAGTGATCTTAAGATTGTGGATTCATGATCCTAAAAAGGGAAGGAAGGCAAAAGACAACCACAGCTCTGTTTCAGGAGGCAGTCTTTGGCCTTTTTAGGGATATGTCTGTAAGAATCCCATGGGAAACATTCCTAGAGGGGATGAGACCTGAAGAGCTACAGGCAAGTCCTGTACCTCCAGTCCTTGAGAAGCCGATGAAAATTTTTTTTTTTCCTAAAGCATCTGCAAGGGGATAATACTAATTGAAAATGATGGATATAGTGCTTTGAGGTGCCTCTGAAGAACATGGTTAGTATGATTTATTCCCCCCTCACCCCCATCAGAGCCTTACAGGCAGTGCCCTTAGTGATTTTCATTTGGATGCTCTAGGATCCTTTCTAGAATGATCTAGGGAAGATGATAGCACTGCTTCATCAAAATTTGAAGTGACCCTGTTTACCTTTGTAATTCCCGGTGCACGGCAGCTGGTCATTCACAGGTCAAGGGGAAAATTCTTTGTGACTTCTTCAGCTAATGTATTTCTTTTCTTGGCAAGCAACACATATTTTCTCCTGTATAAGGACTAGAACATTTTTGCATTCAAGGAACATGGTGGGGAGAACTGAAGATGTGGCTCTGACTCAATTGTGGCAAGTTCCTCTAATTTCTCATGCTTTTGTGGTAAAAGTATTTGCAATGACAGTAGGTGACTACACTGGTATTTAGCAATGACAGTAGGTGACTACATCAGTGACTACACTGGGATTTAAGGTATTCATTGTTATTTGTGTAAAGAGGGTCAAAACAAGCATTGACCTTTTGGCTATGATCTTACTGTTGTCACAGGTGCTTCAGAGTGGGGGTGAAAGGATGCAGAGAGACAAAAAATAATTCAGGTGATATGTTCTTGAACCCTTGACTTTTTAGTAGCTGCATTTTAAAAGCTGTTATTCCATTTTGCTGGCATATCTGAGGGACCTCTCCATTATGTGTGCAAACCACAATCTGATTAGTATTTTTTATAAGCTCGCCTTGCCTGCTTTCATTACAGACAACACCTTTAGATATGGGGCCAACACAGCCATTTAATCAAGAATATTTAGCTATTATTTGTAATAAATGTCAGCAGGGCTGAATTGAAGCCAGCAGGAAATGTTCAGGGCAAAAAACACACTGACATTCATTCATGCAAATTTATACCACTAGTAGAATTAATCTTCAAGAGGGAGGGTAGAACATACACTGCATTTATATTACCATTTTGGGCAATTGTGATTCATCATGAAAATGAGGGCTGTAATGGGTAAGCATCGACCTAGTGACAAAAAGCCACATTCAAAATATAATTAGTTGGATTAAAACTTCTAAGACAAGGCATTTAAAGACTCTTTTTAAACTAAAATGGGTCAATGTAAAAAAACCTGCATCTCCTCAAATGTCATCAGGTTATATCAATCAGATTTAAAAAATATTCAGACAACTTTTTGTATTTTTATCTTTTCGGTCTCTTTTCACAATATGGAAAGATTTATTCTTAATACTATTTTGCTAGGAACTTTTTGAAGGTAAAATATATAAAGCCTTTTTTACTTCAATATTGTATACTCTAGGAAACTTAATGTATCCTATTCAGAACGTCTAGGATGGGAACTCTTATATTTTAGCAGGAACAGTTTTCTTTGACAGGTGTCTTACTGCAGCATGGAAATGTTTTGTTGAATTGTGGTTGGAGATCACCATAAGATTTATATTGATAAAAATCCGGGAGGATGTCTAGTGCCAGAGATCCAAAAGCTGCTGGGAGGCCAGACTACTTTTCAGTGATTTAGAACCAGTAGCCTGCAGAGCTGACATGAGCAGAAGTTGCTTCAGGGGCCCAGTTGTTCAGTACTACTGAACTGATGCAGACTAGGAATTGAATTCTGGTGACGAGTGAATTCAGCTCTTTAAAATTTTGTTCATGAAAGTATAGACACAATGCTCCCTTCTCCTGTTCTGTGCTTTGCAAATTGAAATAGAGAAAACAAATTTAATTGCAAGTGTATTAAATATTTAAAATTGCAAAAGTGCATAAGAATATGTACTTTCAGTAATTGTGTTCCTTTGCATTCCTATAAAAGTAAATGGAAACTAATGTTAGATCTAGATGTCACTGGATCAGGATCTGATGTTCAGCCTACTAGAGAAGTAAAAAACCATTTAAGCCTATTTACATGTATCCTAGTGCAATGTTTGTTGGAAATTACACAATTGAATAATCTGTTAAAAATCTGTAATTACCATTTCTTTGTGTCAAGCCCTGAGGTACATTATGATGTGAATCTGTAAGTGATAAAACTCAGGAAAAAAAATTAATATTGTATTCTGTTATTCCTGAAATGTGAAAAACCAGAATATAAAAGCGTATACTTTTTTATTTCCTTCTATTATTTTTATATAAAGAGAAAAGTCTTAAATTTGCTCTTGAAGAGATTAAAAATAAGTCAGCTGACTAGAGCTGACATAAAAATGTTCGGGGAATTTAGAGACCAAAACTATTCTCACAGTTAATGACTATTCTTCAGTTGTAGGATTTAACCAATGAGTCAGAGAGAGCATGAAGCTGAAGTATGATTCATAAAATTAAAATAAAAAGCTTTCACATGGTGTTCTCTGAGCCAAATATAATTATTCAGAGTACTGAATTTCCAGAAGTGCCAAGAAATTAAATGAAAGACAAATATTCCAAACCAATTTTCCATTCTCACTGTTTATAATTATTACATCTGTATTATCTTGCAGACTGGGAGACTATGTAAACAAAAACACCTAAGTGCCAGAAGGAATCTGAGTTGATTGTTTCATCAGGGTTCCAGTTTTAGTTGTTGAAGTGGGGCAAAGGATCTGATTTGATCAAGGGGAAACGAATGCTTCCTGTAAGATGAAATACTGCTTCACTTCACACGATTCATTAATTCACACAGTTTTTTCATACTGCTCCATTATCATGTTATGTTCATTGAAAAAAAATATAATTAGATGTTACTGTTCTTTTTTTAGAGCAAAATGTTTTTATTTTGTTTTCCATGCTGTAAGTCTCAATCAATTTAAGTGTATTTGAATCCTGACTACACTGTGCATTAGTGTAAGGCATTTATAGTGGTCTTAAATGTTATGTTTAGAGGATGTATGTTTTGTGAATTCTTTTTCATCCCAATAACATTGAGTCATAAATGGTAAGGAGGCAGAAATGACTTAGCAAAGAAATTAGTCATCGCTTAGCTAAGCAGAGGTGGTACCATTTACAAAATCAGTTTTCCAGTTAAATTAGGCACTGGCAGTAACTCAGAGCCAATTCCTGAATAAATGAAAACCAAATTTTGATATGTCCTAGCTGTATGCATAAGAATGTGGATATATTTATTTCTTGGAAACGTTCCTTTTGCCTCCTGTTTCAGCAACAGTCAAAAGTTACCAGTGCTGTCAAAGAGTTGAATCACAAACAATGCATTCCAGATACTCAAATTGGGAGTGGAGTTTGTTGCCTGAAACAATACATTTGATTTAGAAAGCATAAACCTAAAAAATTATGTTTTCTTGCTGGGTATATTTTTAGTGTTTTTATTAGCTTTTCTTGGAAATCCTGAGAAGCAGAATAAAATCCAATCTTAAAATAAATAAATATAAGGCTGAGGTTGTTCTTGTAACAGTAATAGATAAACTTACAGAAAAAGGTTAATGTGGCATCTCCAAGAATTCTGTCAGTACCTCATTTCACTAGTGTAATTGGCTCATATCCACTGTATAATGTCTGGATCCCATCTCCCCTGCAATTAAAGAAAAGCTCCACAACAGGCAGATTTACCTTTGTGTTTCGGTCTCATTCCCCTGAAAATGTAGCTTTATGTCTAATGCTATAAAGAGAAAATAAATGCATACCAGCTTTGGCCTGACTCCTTGCTCAGTGGTAAGAAAAATGCTTGTGTCATTCTGAGTGCTACTTCGTAAAGAAGTCTCTAGTGTGAAGGCCAGGTGACAGTTCAGTGTCAATCTAGCATATTCTTGCTCTAGAGCACTAGAAGAGAATATTTCAAGCCAATTACTTTTGTATGTCCTGGACTGGAGGCAGTAAGATCAAATAAAAACATGTGATAAAATATAAAGGGATTGAGTAGTAGAGACCTAACTAGGAAACAGAACATGCTCAATCATTTTGATTTTAATTTTGTTGCTTTAAGGTTACACACTGCCTTGATAAGGAAATGCTTAATCTTCCCATCTGGCTTTATCATATTAAAAAGAATGAATATTTTGATTCAGGACTTCTTTGTAATTGTTTGTAGAAAGTAAAATTTCCAGAAAAGTGCTAGAATAACTGCAATTAACTAATAAAAGAAACAGTCTCTTCTGAGATGGCTTGTGGTCTGATATTGTTGGCGACTTCTTCCACTGAGTATATTATGCAAATGTGGGTCACAAAAAAAATTAAATAGTATTAAACAGCCAATAGGGAAAATATATGGATTCTATTTTAACAATGGTGGTGCTGTCAAAAAGCCATAGAAAATGCATTGCTGGTCAAAATTATTTTCTGTATCTTTTTCTCCGTGCATTTGTTAAAAGACATAATTTCCTTCAGTATTTAGAGTGAAACAATTTACAGGTGAATGATTATGTTGCCTATCTATGATGACCTTTATTCGACATAGAGTTATTATTTTCTAACGTGGCCTAATTAACAATGTATAAACTGAAATGTAGAAATAAACTGTTTAAAGCAATGTTTTTATGTGCCAGAAAGTGGAGAATATACAAATCCTTGTAACTCAATAGATTTAACATTTATTTTTCCCAGAAAATTTGTGTGTAAACACACAAGTTTGTACGTAAACTTTCAAATTTTTGAGTGCTTGTTGGTAAACAGTAGGAAGATAAAAACAGGTATATGATTTACATCATATAATCTTACTAGTTTAGGGGTATAATTATAACCCTTTTATAGTGAAATCCTAAAAATAACGGAGGCATTTTTAAATATATCTGGTTATTCAATTTGAAATTAAATATTCATATGTATGAAGGCCTCAATGAATGGAAAGGTGGAAAAGCTTGTTGATTTGTGTCAGAGAGAGTTAAACTCTCAGTAAACTGATCAAGCACTCTAGCTTAGAAGTGCAGGGCTCCTTCTACTTTAGGCTGCGGTAATTAAAACTCTCGTTGATAACTTTTGCCACTTCATTGTACATGTTTGCAAAAATAGGATAAATAGGTATTTGCATTCTATTGTCCTTGTCTAAATTCCATTTGCAATAATTACATTATGTCTTAGGCCTTTCTAAAGTCAATTTGAAGTATCAGGTATACATACCTTCCCTTTTCCTGAATTGGAATAAAAATTGTAATTGCTGGGATTTTTTAGTGTTGCACGGTATTTACTTGGGGAATTGAGATGATGTACTTTCAAAATAATTTCGACATGTCAGCACATTGAATCAGACTAAGTTTGAC
Source organism: Malurus cyaneus samueli (assembly GCA_009741485.1). Classification (NCBI taxonomy): domain Eukaryota; kingdom Metazoa; phylum Chordata; class Aves; order Passeriformes; family Maluridae; genus Malurus; species Malurus cyaneus. Next base: position 31,507 of record VKON01000295.1, on the reverse strand, counting down.
AGTGAGGCTGAGCATATCTGCTGCAATTGTGTTATGAACATGCATGTGTTACAGGACATGGGCATCTATCTCAGTTAAAAGAAGTCTGTCTGTGAGTGGAAATCACAATAGTTGGTAGGTTTTCCTGTGAGAGTAAATTGCATATAACATTCTGGAAATAAGCCACAGAGCAGTGATGTACACAGAGAACACATAATTCTGCCTTTGGGGGTATTCTCTGGACAAGAAATATGATACTGAAATCTGGCCTTCAGTCTGACACTGGGACTGTCCTTGTAAAGCAATCATTTTACAAATCTAGAGAAATAAATGCCTGAAGAGTAGATGAATCCTTCACATTTACATATAACTAGTAATGTTCTTTCCTAAGGGTTTTAAGAACACTTTGCTCCATATCACCGCGTGAAAGTTACCTTATCTATGTATGACTTGTCAATTATTGTCCTGCGCTGGGTTACTGCAGTGTATTTATTTTACCTGTGAAGCTTGTGTGTTCATCATACACCTTGCCAAAACAGTCCTTAATATTTTTTCAACTCCTGTGCAGAATAAAGTGTCTGCTAAAATGGATATGTGGGCAGGACAAGATTCCAGACTGATCCATTGATGTATGCTAGCACAGAAAAAACGATGAGTAAGCATGTTCACGCTGTAGTTAATTCTGGTGCTTGCTTCAGCATAATATGATGAACATATCCATAATTTGAAGTGCAATGTGATACAGAGACATCCAAGGTATGGAATCAGTTTGCAGCATAACATTAGGTAGAGATACAATTTTGAATCTTAAAGGTGTTTTCTGCATAGAATTTTGAGCTTTCCTCTATAGGAATAAATGACTTAAAATATAATAAATCAATAATGTTAATTTATTTCCCTGTTTTAATCAAAGCACATGTAACATAAATTTTTGTGGGGTTTTTTAATCATTCTGATGTTTTCCACGTGCTACTAAGTTCTTGAAACATGCAAATGTCTCTGACCGTACTCGGTGGATATTCAGATTCTTTCTTATGCACAACTAATGAATAACTGCCATAGAAGAGAACAGCAATTGAAGAGGTTTTTTTTTAAAGGTAATATATTTTTCATACTGTATTATTAATCCTTTCAAGGTGAGTAATGTCTTATTAGGTTTTGGGAAATTTTAACAAACATAAGGACAAACACCCCACTTACACCTTTTTTTTCTTTCGATTAAGTCAAAACTAAAGGTTCAGAATATACAAATACTTACTTCTACTCTCTGTTGGCTTCTCAGCCACTCAGAAGTTAAATTATCTTTATCATTTATCTTTAAAGTTCCAAAGCAATTAGGTGTTAAAAAACTCCTAATGCACATTCTTTCCTTTACCATAATGGGCATCCATTATCAATTCAAAAAAAACAAATGCCAGCCTCCAGATCAAGGTCTGTATTTCTTCCAGTGGCATTTCTGACTTTTAGCAGCAGAGCAACAGCAGCACTTAGGTCCAGGGAGTCACTATTGTAACTGAGCAGGTGGGGCATAACAATAACATATCTTTGCTCATTTTTACTGAAATATCATATTCTAAAACTGAGGGGTAAAAATTAATAGGCAAAAGTGAAAAAGAAAATAAAAATTCAGTAGAACTACTGCCAAGCATAAGCGAACTCATAAGGGTAATCACTTGTAAGATCAGGCACGGGTACCAGGTACCATTGGCTGTCTATTGTAATATATCTTTATGAAAATATTTGCAGCTGGGATTTTTAAACTATTTCAGGAAGAATTACCTCATACTTTCATGAACTTCAAAGACTAAGCAGCAAAAAACATCTCAAATAAAGAAAGAATATGAAGAAAATCCTTACTTTCTTATGTATATTCATTATGTTTAGGGGAATTAAAAATGAAAAAACCCAAAACATACTTGCAATTTTTTACAGTAGCTTTGGGGGCTATATTTGGATTATTTTGGTCGCCTGTTAAATCTTCTTCAGAAGATAACTAGCTACCTTGGAAAGCCATTAGTGTTCGGAACAGTCTTGGGTTTTTTTGAAATCAAACTGCCAGGTGGTTTTCTTTTCTGTCAGATCATTTCAGCTCCTGTGGGACTGAGAACTTCTTCTAAGATGCTGAGTCTGCAGTGTGTCTTATTATATTTAATAATTTATTGCAGCGGGGTTTGACTATTTGCAATTTTACAATATCTCAATTGTAAAGTGATGTTCTGAGGGTAGGATTGTGACCTACAAATCACTTTGCTTCCTATTTTTAAATCTTCATCACTTTTCATTCACCCTTAAATTATATCTTCAGACATAAAAGAATTTCTACTGCTGGACAAAACAGAGTTTTGTTTAAAGGTCTATTTTGCTTAAACGTCTATTATAAATCCTGAGTATGCTTAAAGGTCTATTATAAATCCTGTTTTGGGGTGGTGCTGTCACCAGCAGAGGTAGAGATACCAGACTGCAAGGCATTTTAAGTTGCCAAACAGAATGTTCACGAGGAGATTATGAGACAGCCAGCAATTTCACTGCAGAATTTAAAAGCAATAGAAATATTCAAAACATGTGACAACCAAACCACGTTTACTATTGCAATTACAAGATAGTCCCAGAATCCACTGAACTCTTTAAATTAATATGATCATAACGATATGAAATAGCAATAAGACATTTTAGTTCTCAGGAGCATTCGATGTGCATGCATTCGAAACCGCTACTCAGTTGATCCATGAAAATAGGACTTTGCTGTGTTCCTTAATGCACTAAAATGTTTTGTTAAAAATTTCCCAATAACTAATAAGACCATTACTCACTTTGAACAGGCCATTAATAATAGAGTATGAAAAATCATAAGTGTGCTATATAAAAAAAACAACCTCTTCAATTGCTGTTCTCTTCTATGGCAGTTATTCATTAGTTGTGCATAAGAAAGAATCTGAATATCCACCGAGTACGGTCAGAGACATTTGCATGTTTCAAGAACTTAGTAGCACGTGGAAAACATCAGAATGATTAAAAAACCCCACAAAAATTTATGTTACATGTGCTTTGATTAAAACAGGGAAATAAATTAACATTATTGATTTATTATATTTTAAGTCATTTATTCCTATAGAGGAAAGCTCAAAATTCTATGCAGAAAACACCTTTAAGATTCAAAATTGTATCTCTACCTAATGTTATGCTGCAAACTGATTCCATACCTTGGATGTCTCTGTATCACATTGCACTTCAAATTATGGATATGTTCATCATATTATGCTGAAGCAAGCACCAGAATTAACTACAGCGTGAACATGCTTACTCATCGTTTTTTCTGTGCTAGCATACATCAATGGATCAGTCTGGAATCTTGTCCTGCCCACATATCCCATTTCTAGCAGACACTTTTATTCTGGCACAGGAGTTCGAAAATATTTAAGGAATGTTTTGAGCAAGGTGTA
>VKON01000295.1:0-14978 GCA_009741485.1 Malurus cyaneus samueli | reverse complement strand
CTAGTTAGATTAATTCATTAATAATATTCTTTGTCCTAGTGGTCAGTTCTTACATATACATAATTGGTACATAAATAAAGCTGTTAGCCTTTAGCAGCCATATGCTAAAAGAGCTATGGGTATTCAAAAGCACAGATGTGCTGCAATATTGTTAGTACTGATGGCTATGATCTCGAGGACTTCTTAATTGCAAATGTCACATTAATCAGCCCTGACAGATCTTAGATGAATGAAGTGAGTTAATCATCTTCTCTAATTTTATTCCTTGCTTTAAACTGAAGTTTTTATACTGCTTAATTGCTCACATGAAGGGGGTCTCCTCTGCCTCTGATGTTGCCCAACTCATATAATTTTTTCTTGCTGGGTATGTGTCCCTGTGCATTTGGGCAGCTGCCCTGACTATTTGCAGTTCCTTGTGCTTCCTCTGTCTGGTAAATTTTGTTCCCTTGGATGCCACCTGTTTGAAACGTCAACCATTTTTCTCTGTGTCATTGGTGATCACACTATTATATGTGTGATGTATGAGATTACATGTATGAGGTTACATGTATGAGGTTGTGTCTGGTTATACCATCTTAGTATGGTAAAATAATTATGTACTATTCCTAATTACACCACTGTAGTACACTTATATCAAGTTAGTAGTTGAAACTTCACATATAAACAGAGTTAAAGAAATAATTGTATGACTACTTTAGATGGGTTTCATGTGAAAACTGTTTTAGAAGAATGTGAGGAGTTGAACTCCTTGGACACAAGACTGAATTCAAAGATTGCAAGGAAAGATGGGACAACAGAGGAGGTGAGAGGACCAAGAGAATGATTCTGTATTAGAATCTGAACTGTAGCTGAAATTCCAGATGTGTGCACCTGCACAGTGGTTTATGAGGCTCATCACACTGTCAGGATAACAGAAGTGAGAAAGCAAACTTTTTCTCTACAGGCACAATCACTCATCTCTAGTATTTCCATGACATGCTGTATTGTACTTTCTTATGCAGCCCTTGTATGATCTGAGTAATAAAGGATGATAGTTTCTGGAGAAATTATAATATATCAATGTATTTATTGATCACTTCTGCCTGATCATGCTGTAGTATCTCAGTTTTAATGTGGTGTTCACACCATTTCCTTTTGTCTCAGAACACTGTGACACAGATGGCCAGAACCTGCCACATTTTAGGAGCCAAGAGACCGATTCTTTCATGCTACCAAATGTGAAATATGCCCAGATATTTTAACAGCTTTGCAGTATCATAGAACGTAAACACTATTTCTGTCCCTACAGAGGACATAAAGACACTGCTTTAGTGGCTAAGAGGTGATTAGTCATCCCTAGATACCTACAAGAAACATACTTTTTGTTATACTACATCAGGTTTTCTGTTTAAAACTATTTGTATGTGAAAGACTTGATTTCATACAGCCACAGTGAAAATGAAAAAGCAGAGTGTGGACATAAAACATAGCGTACAGCTCTGCAATCCGTAATTCAGTCTGATGCTGGCCAGAAGTTGTCTGGTAGGCCACTTCTTGGTGTAGAATTATCAACAACTTGAATTAGAAGATCTAACAATGATTGTTTGGGAATTTTTATTGAAAAAAAAGGGGGAAGATGTCAATGCTGATGAAGCTTTTTCTTTTTTTTAAATACACTGATTTTTTTCAGAAGTACTGACATTACCTGTTGGGAATTATCTATTTTGGACATGGCTGTGTGACGCTCCTAGCAAGCTAGGGCTGCCTGCTTTGGAGCTATCAGCCAGCTGCAGAGAGGGTGTGTTACAACGGGCAGATGGGTTAAACTCCTGCCTCCCTTTTTAGGTTCGGACCCCCCTGGCTGATGTAAGACCCTCAGACAGTTGCGAAATACACTCCTTTATCAGAATTTGTATTTAAAGTGACCAATGAGAAGTGACTACTTGGAATATTCATGAAGTTCATTAGAGTGGTTATAAAAAGCATGTTCAATTCTAATAAAGTCGAGTTCAGCGATCATGTCATAAGTGGTCAGAATGCTGTTTCTCCCGGCGCTTTTCCCGAACAAATGGACTACATACATTGGTGACCTCCGACGTGATGAAATCGGAGAAAAGGCCACTTCGCAGGACGAGGACGGCCTCGTACCACGGTTCGGGCTGGAGCAAAAATGATTCATGGATCACGGATGGAGCAAAAATGATTCATGGATCACTGGCTGAAGCGTCGTAAGTTTTGAACCGGGTTTTCTAGACAGCGGAAAACGGCCATAAGCACCAGTAAAAAGATAAAAAAGGGAGGGGTGCCGGGCTCTGGAGTCCTCATCTGAGGTCCAGCCGATGTGCCGCCGAAGTCTTGGAGGCTGCATTATAAAGCGCGCTCGAGTGTTGAAACATGAAAATTAAAGGATATTAATATATGCAGAGACAAGCGGCAAACAACCTATTTATTTGCTTTCTAAGAAAGCGCTAAGCTAAGAATATTAACCTCCATAAGGAGCCTTTTGATTTACTGAATCATGGTTGTGACCGGAGCTGTTTTCGGAGCCCCCTGCCGAGCAGAGTTGTGAAGTGGAAATAGCAGGGAGGAGAAACGGCGAACAAATATGCCATCGGTTCCTGCCGTGGAGGCCGGGCGGGTCCCTGTCTGGGTCGCTGTCCTGCTCCTGGAAGCCGCCTGCGCGGAGACAGTGGAGATTTCGGGCTCTGCTAGCAGAGCTCCGCTCCGAAAAGCCTCGCTAAAAACATTAAGAGGTACAAGCGCTCCGAAAAGCCTCGCTAAAAACATTAAGAGGTACAAGCGGCAGAAAATTTCGCAATTGACTCTCCTCCTGCTGCGAATGGCATAAATTAGTCAACTAAGGGCCCGGCGCGGCGCGCCGACTGTCTGTATGCCTAGATAAGAACTGAAGTTTTGTGAAGCAATAGCCGCTAAAAAGGAAAAACCTCGAAACAGACACTTGGGTAGAAACGAGAATGTAAACGAAGATGATGTAGAAGAAAACATCAGCAAAAAAGTGACACAAAAGACGATAAACACCTTGAAAGCTTTTCTTTTACTAGTCTCTGCTTTCCTGTCCAAGAAGTTACATCTGCCTGCTACCTTGGGATCCTGCAGATGCTTGGAAAATGTGCCTTTGGGCTCCTGGGTGCAGATTGGCACCATAACCTGTCCCAGGGCACCCATGGAAGACCTATCTGGCTTAGACGTTGTCTGGGGTTGGGGATGTTTTTGTGTTTCTTTTCCACAGGATCTTTTAGGTACCAGCAAAAGGAACCAAGGTGGTGGTGACTAGAACACCAGACTGCACTCAGCTAAGATCAGAGACACTGAATATTTATTGGTAGAAAAGTAATTTTGTGTTTTTTCAAATTGCTTGCTTGTCTTCTGCTTGACTCAGAGTCCTTTAGAGACTCAGAGTGGAATATATATTAGCCACAAAAGTTACTTATCTGAATACCTGCTTTGAAGTGTTTATTCCACTTTGCTTAGTAGAAGAGAATCTTTCTCTTGAATTCCTCTTCCCTGAAATTGCCAAATACAATTTGCTAACTTGCCTCTCTCATATACAGGTGGCCTGAATACCTTGCAGCAATATTGATACTTAAAACATCATTGTTTATATGAAAAGTTTGTCAGATTGTCTCGATCAAAAAACACAGATTCTATTCGAGAAGAAGAATTTTCTTTAAGAACAAAAATTAATTGAATGGAGCTAGCAACTCTTAGTTGCTATTTCTTAGTGACAGTATTTTTCATTATGTCACTAATTTAATGTTTACTTGATAAAACAAGGAATCTAAATATCAGGATTTGTAAATGAGAATTTTTATAGATGGTTTAAATCAATTTTTTTAGAGTGTGTATTCACTTGTATAACCAGTTCCCATTACAAGATCAAAGTTCCACTTCAAAAAGGAAGAGTGTAAACTGGTTAATGAATATAAGCTTAATCTTAAAATTAAAAATCAGACAACTAAAAATAGTAAACTAACAAAAGCCTATAGGTTCTGAAGACAGAAATGCCATACCTATGCACAATTATGTTGTTTTTTCATGTGCCTTATTTAGAGCAAGATATATAGATGTAAAAAGCACACAAACACAGCATCTTCTGATGGTGTGGAGCACAAGGCAGCACATTGTGTTTACTGGTTGCAGTGAACTAAACAGCTAATTTCCAGCAATGCACATCTTGGTATGAATGCTAATGGAGAATGATGTTTTTTCTGTTTTAAGATTTTATTTTTGGAAAATAGGCTGTCACAGGATAAGTCTCTAACCATGTCCATGTGCTATTGAAAATATAATTAGTGTGAATCTTTCTTCTAATCTCAGAGCATCTTCCTGTGAAGAGGATTGAAGTTAAATCTAGTATTTGAACTTTTTAACAATAGTGTGTTTCTGTCTTTTGGTATTATTAACAATATTCTTTTGCTTCTGTATTTGTATTTTATGTTTAGATTTTAATAGTTATTGCATCTTTTCAAGTTGCATGCTGTACACTTTGGAAAGGAGAATGTAGTTCTTCTCCTGGAAGTAGTCTTTCTGCTCTAAGATACAAGTGATTAACTGTCTGCTTTATTAATGTGAAATAGGTCTTTGCTCCTAAGAGTTATAAGAATATAGATAAGTTGTTCTGTGTATTTCAGAATATTTAAAACCGCAAGACCATACACAGAAAAACAGTGAAAGTTAAGGAAATTACAAATATTCAGTCTATAATCTTTTAGCCGTGGAGAAAAACAGAGCTTTGTGTGAGTCTATACCAGTGTGAAGATGGCACAGAGAGATAGAAATAGTTGAGAAGCAACATTTAGGGGTCATAGACACAATGACCATACAGAGTTAACACAGTATAGCATCCCTTAAGGATGTAGGCTTGTGTATTTCTAGCCCATACTGAATACTGGGAGAAAGCAAGAGACCTCATGCCAACATTTATCCAGTATTAGTAAATTGCCTTTACTACTGTAAGCACGAAGAAAAGTGCAGTTTTCTGTGTATCTGCAGTGAGGACAATACTTGTAGTTCTTAAATTTTTCCTGAAGTCTCTTTGAAAGAGCCTTGGTTGTTACCACATGACTCTGACATAAGGTGATACTCTTTGAGTGATATTTGTGTGAAACAAAAGGAGTCAAATTTCTCTACTCTTCATCAGCTAATAATGTGTAAATAGGGCTTGACTTGCAAGTGAGTTGTATTTTACCCCATTTTCTCCACAGTTCTGTGATTTAACTATTGCAGCAGGTGTAAATTGGCTGCAGTTCAATGTGTCAGTTTAAGCAAGTACAGTTGCTAATTCTCCCCACGCTTTCCTTAATACGATACACCTGCTTTCTTGAATAAAAGATCTACTTTTGCACACGAGAATTTAACTTAAATACAAAGGATTTTTTAAGACAGCAAGAGATGTAGTATACTCCGTTTGAAGACTGCTCTAAGTTACACAGCACTGTATGTTTTGAGACTCTGGTCAGACTCCACTTGTATCTAGCAGAAAGACCAACTGAAGCTATCGTTTTGCGAGAATATTTGTGCGTTTACTCTGACAAGGCCTAGATGGATTTCAAGCTGCTGGAAGAAGTCGTTGACTCAGCCCAAAAGCTGCTTCAAAAGCCGTCAATCGTCTGAAGAGCAGCACACAAGAAACTGCCCCTATCCTTGCTGTGATCAAATGACAGTATGCAGACTTCAGTTAACATACAGTTGCTATTTTGAAGATTTATTGATGTAACCTTGTTAACTTATTGTTTTAGAGTTTTGTTGTTATTTTGCTTGTTTCTTTTGCTGTGCTTTCTCACTATAGATAATAGGATAAGAAAAAGTTGTTGATTATTTTTGTTGTATTAATGTCAGAAGATTACTAAGTAATAGCATTCTGAAGGAGGGCAATGCTAAGTTTGGTCAGCTTTAAAGAAATAGAAATGATCCCATGACACTGGACAAAAATGGTGTTGTGATGGCCAGTGATGAATCTGATCCTGCAGAAAGCGTGGTGTCTCTTGTCTAATTGGAAACCTGAAAAAGGCACTTAATATTTGTAAATTTCTAGACCATTTTTGAGGCCTTTTCTCTTTATCCCAGAGCTCTAAATTATACAATAACCCAATTACACCCTTTTCACTGATAAAGGTTTAATATTCCTGTTTTGCCATTTTTATTTCTAAATGGTATCCTAACAGAGCAATTGCACCTCTGTTATTTGGTACAGTGAAATGCAGTTCTATCCAATATGAGCAGTGATACTGCCTATGCCATAACATACATACACTTTTCCTGTTTTGCTTAATTGCAGTGAAGTTTTGCTAACAACAGTGACCTTCGAATCTTAAATCTTGAATGCTAGGCCAAATGGATTTTTTCTATCACTAATATTGTACCCCCCTTCAATGCCAATGTTTGTTACTATTAGTGAGTCACCCACAATTTAGATAACTTACCATGAAAGTATAACAGCCTGTAGAAGCTAAACAATTATTTCTGTATTGATTTTTGAATTGCTGTTTGAGACAAACCTTGTTAATTAGTGTGTTAGTACTCCATTGATCCCGCTGTATTTGCCTTTTAACTTTGTTTCTCTACTTGTTTACAGAGGGTGTTGAATAAGCTACACATCAACTCTTTAAGCCAAAATCATATCTCTGCTTAAAGACAAAGGGGAGATGTTGGAATTATCATTTTGGACATGGCTTGTGACCTCCTAGCAAGCTAGGGCTGCCTGCTTTGGAGCATATCAGCCGCCTGCAGAGGTGTTACCGCAATGTAAACTCCTGCCTCCCTTTTAGCCCCCCCTGGCTGATGTAAGACCCTCAGAAGTTGCAAGTATACACCCTTTATCAGAGTTTGTTTTAAATGACCAATGAGAAGTGACTATTGGAATATTCATGAAGTTCATTAGAGTCATTATAAAAAGCGATTCAGTTCAGATAAGTTCAGTTCACTCATCAAAGTGGTCAGAATGCTGTTTCTCCCCGCGCTTCCGAACAAATGCATCATAACAATTACCTTCTTTATTGTTTGCCTCCACACCCACCCACCCACGTATTTTAGTCTATGTATTAGTAGCAAAGAGTTGTATGAAGGAAGAATTACTTTCCATTTTATTACAATAATGAAGTTTTCTTTTTCCTTGGAAAATCCAAATATTTTTCAAATTAGTTGGACAAAACCTGAGTTAATATTTTTCCCAATCTGAAGTCTGGATAAAAAGGCTTTGAAATACTCAGGGGTGTAATAATAAATGTTTGCTTCCTATCTTGTGACTTAAGCCAGAGTTCACAGCTGTCTTTCAGGACAAGGGTAGCTAGCATACTAGCAAAAGCTTTCTATATTCTTTAATTGAGAAGGAACAGTATCTTAATTGATGACATTGTTTTAGTAAATTCAGTTTGTTAATCATAAAAATATTATCTGTGAGCAGGCCTTCATTTTTTTCTCTTTGTCTCTTTTCTTTATATTTTATTTCATTTTAGTTTTACTTATTCAGTGCAAATTCAAGATTTGTGTTAACAGTCACCGTGACAACAGCTTCCTCATAAAACTGGTAACATGCACAAAACTGTAAATTCCTTTAAATTACTTTTCTGGAGATATACTCCTGTCACAGATAGATAATCAGTAATTCTGTCTTTTGAAATATCCAGTTTCTCAGGAAATTACCTTCTGCAAAAAATTCAGAGATCAGCCCACTATTTTGCATCCCAGTAATAAGCAGCCATAGAAAAAATAATCAAAAAGTAATAGATGATTTTTTTTCACCCCCTTATATTTTAACACGAATTGGCCTGGTTAATCTCTTTTGAAACAGTGGATATTTTATTTTTTCCATTTGGGCCTGTGCTTAACCAGAATAAACAACCAAAACAAAACAAAAAAGTAATAGACAATGTAAATATATCAATATAAATTTTATACAAAATATAAAAATAAAATTGACATCATGTGTTTCAAATTATGTGATGTTGCTAATTTTTCAGGAGATAAAAAGATAGATATTTTCTTTCCATTCACTTGATTGATTAAGTAATAAGATAATAGGGAAATATAAAAGAGAAATCTGAACCTGTACAATTAGGCTGCAAAACTGGTAAGAAAAACTCTGACTTTTTCCTGTATAACGGCAAAATGTTGTGCAGTTTTGTTTCCAGCTTTGTGTGGCCTGAGGTACATGTTTAGGCATGCAGATATTGGAATAGATCTCCTTACTTTAAGGAATTCTATAGCTGCTTTTAGAAGTAGGTCTCTAAATCATCATAATTTTGGGCTCTTGATTTCACTTGTGAAGGTATAGAATATAAAGAAGAAATAAGGCCCTGCAAAAATAGTTCCATTTCTTTAATCCCCTGTGCAAAGCAATAGCTAAATGATGCTATGTGAGAGGCTATCATTCTTTTATTTTGTGTGACACATGTAACAGATTCACAGCTTTCCTTTATATGAGCAATGTGGCCAGACTAATCCAAAGATGAGAAAACCTTTATATCATGCTACATAAGCGAAAGCCCTCACTTAGTCATGCTGCTAAAGGTATTGAAAAGGGAAGAAGATAAGTAGCATGCTCCTCATTACCAGCTCCCACTACAGTTTTCACAGACTCCACTTAATTGTATTATGTCACTATATCTAAGTTGCTTATCCAAGCACTAAGCTATGCTTCCAAGCCAGATGTCTTTAAGCAGGAGAAATTTTTACCTACAGTTATCCATTAAGAGTCCCTTTTACTGCAAAAGCATACTCAACCTGCTGCTAGCTCAGCAGGTAGCTAAGCAGAGCTCTAGGGCTTCGCACACTTCCCAACAGCAGACTTTGCTAGAGACTCAAAGATAATACGTCTTTTCCTTTTCCAGTAAGAAGAAGAGAATATTGATTCCCTTCATTCTTTGTCACTTGTATGCTTGCATACTCAAAGTTTGGTACTCAAGTTCTAGTTTAATTTATAGCATCTATTTGTAAGGCTTTTCCTCCTTTCATTAAATGTCTCTATGCCATTTGCAATTTTTTCAAACCATACAGATCATACTTAACCTCAATTTCTCTGCATCTGCCTCTTTCATTTATTATGCTTTCCTTCCTCTTCATTATTCTCTTATTCTTTCATTGCCCAACCCAATTTCCTCGAGTGAATTCCTCCTCTCATTTAGTACATTGTCTAATCTGTACAACCTCTTTAGCATGGTTTAACCATCTCCCAAGACATGAAACCAAAGTGATAGATGGTCTTCTATTCTGTCTTCATTACTGATGTCAGCTTTGAGTGCATTCTATGTAATATCAAATTTCATATGGTACATGCTGCCTTTTTCACTGAAATATTCCTTGCTCATTTTGTGTTCAATATAATAAACTTTTTTCATAAATACTAAAAGTGATGGAACACAAATAGAATGAGAGTATTGCCTTATTTTTCAGTTTACTCATTTGTTTCAAAATGTTGTTTAGAACTGATGTAACCAAATACAATGATAAAATTTTCTCTCCCATCCATGCTGTGGAAGTGTGGAAAAGGCTGTATTTCTGAAAACTCTCCTGTGATTTTTAATTAAAGCACTCAGTTGCTGGCATGTGTGTGACAGTAAGTGTTAAATGTGTTGCCTAATTATTCCTTCTTTTCTGTGTTAAAAATGCAATGGATTTGAAAATGCATTAGTGTGAAAACACAATGCAAAAGGTCCGTTCTGTAAAAGTCTTACTAGGCAATTCTCACTTTCCTTCAGAGGACAGTTAGATTAGTAAGCTATACATAGAATCCTAAGTAGTACTATTTCTTTGCTACTTGAACTCATAGGTACCTTTATTGCATGCTGCATTTTAAACTGCTGTACTTAGTGTACTAATAGTTTCTTTTGTTTTACTTCTGTATGATATGTAATTTGCCACAAACTCCTTACTCTGTTATTTTCTTACATATAATAAACCGTAATTCAGTTAATATTAGACCTAATTGGCTATTATTAAAAGAACTAGCAAACAAGATTGAGTCCTGGGGTGCTGTCGGAGCGGTCATTTGCTGAGAGACGGGAGAGATACAGAAATGACCTCATAGATGTGGTTGAACATGCAATCTCTTCAAACTTTATTGTGCGATCCAGGGGTTTTTATACCCCTGGTTCCTAACGGTGACGGCGGTTAAACGTAACGCTTTTTGTAACAGGGAAAGAAAAAATAATTAAAAAAAATAACAAAAAAATTAAAAGAACTTAATTAAAAAAAATTATAATATAATATAAGTATAAAGAAAAAAAAAATTAATTTTATAAAATAAAAAAATTAATAAAAATCAAAATACAAAAAATTTTAAAATATAATAACATAAAAATAAAAATAAAATACATGATGAAATTATAAAAATTAAAAAAAAAAATAAAAAAATAAAAATAAAAAAAAAATATAAAAAATAATAAAATATAAATACTTAAAATATTTTAAATTATTAAAAAAAAATAAATTATAAATATTAAAACAAATATATGAAAAAATTTAAAAAAAATTAAAAAAAAATAAAAAATATAAAATAAAAAATAAATAATAATATAAAGGATAAAAAATTAAATTAAAAATAATAAAAATAAATATAAAATGTTTAATAAAGAAATAAAATAGAAATAAAAAATAATAAAAGAAATAACATAAAATTAATACAATGAAAAAAAATAATTAATTAATAAAATAAAAAAATAAAAAAATAAAATATAAATAAATAATTATAAAATAAAAAAATTATATATAAAAAAATATAATAAAAAAAAATAAATTTATTAAAAAAATAACTAATAAAATAATTAAATATTATAAAATATTAGAATATATATATAAATAAAAAAAATATTAAATAAACATATAATATTATGATAAAAGAAAAAAAAATAAAATAAAAAAAAAAATAAATTAAATAAAAATTAAAATTAAAGAAATATATTAAAAAAATTAATAAAATAAAAAAAAATAATAAAAAAATACATTAAAAATAAATAATTAAATAAATTATTACAAAGAAAATTTAAAAAATAAAATATAAAAAAAATAAAAATAAAATTATAAAAAATTAAATAATAAAATATAATTTTAATGAAACAAGAAGGTGAAATTTAAAAAAAAAATAATTAAATAATAAAAAAAAAAAAAATAAATAAATAAAAATATAATAAAATAACATAAAATAAAAAATATAAAAAAAAAACCAATTAATAAAAATTAATAATATATAAAATATTATAAACAATAAAAAAAATAAAAAATAATAAAAGAAAATATAAAGAAATAAAAAAATTAAATTAAAAAAAAAATTAATAATAAAAAAAAAATAAAAAAAAATTAAAACATAACTAACAAAATTATATATAAAATATAAACATGTTTAGCTTAAAGTCACAAACTACATACTAACGACATTATAATTTCTTATATGCAGTTCTGTCGTTGCATGAGGCGCGTGCTGTATCTCCTTTTTTGCCTACTTAGCGTAATAGGGTTCTCACAGCCATGAGCGTACTCGAACAGTGCCCCACTGGAACGTTAACCAGCATGCCAGCTGCTGCCAATCATTCAGACTGTTCCAGATTTCACGGCCTTCTCTCCCTACAGGCCTAGGCCTCTAGTTGGCTTACACATCTCCCCTGTTTTTCTTTAAAAGGCAAAAGAAGGTAGGGTCAGGTCAGCCCGAAAAACCTGCGAGTGCAAAACTGTAAAACATATCAGAAGGCAAAACTATACACATATAACAACAATAAAAACTCTATATATGGCAACAATAACAAGTATAACAAGAATAGAATAACAACAACAGGAATAAACAGCAAGATAAGCAACAAAACAGAACAACAAAACAGCTTAACAAAACAGTGTGACACTTTGTCGGGTTCGTTGACAGCCTTTCTTCATCTCATCCTCTTCTGCTAGTCCTTTAACAAATCTGGTTGATCTCGTGGGCAAGTGGGAATACCAGTGGCATCCTCTTCCTTCAAACTCAACTCAGATTTGTCTCAAGCTCTCCCAAATCAGAGCCAACCAATCCAGTGACAGAGGTGTAGGTAGCCAAACTGGAAATTGATAAGCAGCAGTCACCAAATGATTTCTCTTTCGAGGCACGTGCTTGTAGGAACACAAAACCAGAGAGGTATAGGTTTGCTTTTAGGCTGCCATATGGGCATAGATGTACCCAAACCAACATGGAAAGCTATTTCCAAGCCCTCTCTACTGTTACAATAAGGATTTCTGTATGTTCAAAGGCTCTATCAACCCCTCCGCTATAGGACTTGTAGACTTCTGTTGGTCCTGACCACAATGTTTTAAGGTTCTGTTTATTTTAAGTTTCAAGATCAAGCTTATGTCATCAACCAGTTCATATTCCTCTTTTTAAAGTGGAATTTTGATCTTGTATTTGGGAACTGGTTATACAATGTGAAATACACTCTCTAAAATAGATTAGTTTAAACTACATTATAGAAATTATCAATTATGAAAAATCCTGATCATTAGATTCCTTGTTTTATCAGGTAAACATTAAATGTCATGACAGCATGAAGAACACTGTCACTAAGACAACTAGCAACTAAGAGTTGTTAGCACCATTCAGTTAATTTTGTCCTTAAAAAGAATTCCTGTCTTGAGTAAAATCTGTGTGTTTTGATAGAGACCAACTGCCAAACTCTATCCCTATAAACAAATGGTGTTTTTTTAAGTGTCAATATTATTGCAAGATAATTCAAGGCCCTTGTGTATGAAGAAGGCAAGTTAGAAAATTGTGCTTGGCAGTCAGGGAAGAGGATTCCCTCTTTACTGAAGCAAAGTGACATCAGTACTTCCAAGCAGGTGGTCAGATAAGTGATTTTTTGTAGCTCAACATATATTCCCACTCTGAGTCTTGCAAAAGACTCTGAGTCAGGCAAAGACAAACAAGCAATTTGAAAGAACACAAAATTATTTCTCATAAAGAGAATATTTGGAAAGATGTTTCTGTCATGCAAATGTTTAGTGTTTCTGATTACAATGATGTCAATGTCACCTTTTGAAACCAGAACACCTTTTTACCCATGCACTTTAAGCGTTGTCCCACCATCATCAGTGAAAATGTCAATATAGGAGATATCAGTCCTTCAATACAAAATTTAAAGTTCTCTGCAAATCATAAATTAAACTATGTTGTATGGTAAGGAGGGCAAGGTCAATGGTATCCTCTTCGCAATCCTCACATGGTGCTGCTCCGCTGGGTGTAGGCTCGGGTATTCCAGTCACTGCCACCTTGGTCCCTTTCACTGACATCCAAAGGAGTCCTGTGGGAAAAGAAACACAAAGACATCCCCAACCCCAGTACAACACTCTTGCTGGCACCTGCCAAAGGCCTGTTTTTGGATCCTGGCATCTCAGTGAGTAAGGCAGACAGGCCTCCATGGGGTGCCCTGGGACAAGGCTGTGGTGCTAATTTCTGCACCCAGGAGCTCAAAGGCACATTTTCCTAAAGGTCTGCAGGATCTTAAGAGTATAGGCAGACGTGACCTCTTGGGCAGGACAGCAGAGACAGCTTCATCTGTTTTAGCAAAAGAAAGGCTTTCCAGGTGTTCACCCTTTTTATAGACATCTTCTTGCTGATTTTCTGCTTCTGCATCCAATCTTGAATATTTTGACTTCTCCTCTGAGGCTCCTTGTTCTTGCCTGGTAGCTTCCCTCACAGATGTTCTACCCTCTTTTAGAAGAGATGTGAGCGAGTTCTTTTCTGCTTTATGTTCATCTATTCCTGTTCTGTCCAAGTGTCTGTCTTTGCAGAAACTCTCTGAATAGTCCAATGGAGTTTTCTGCTTATCCACCTCTCCAGGAAAATCCAAAGATACCTGAAGGCTTAAATGGTGTTGCTCTCCTAAGCAGATACTCATATAAGGTGTTTGATCTTCACAGAAAGAGAGCGTCTCCTCTTGGTGGCTTTTCATGTCCTTAACCTGATCTCGTAAGATCTTCTGGAAATTCCTGTTACCTAAAATGTCTTCTTCCAGTTGTTTTCTTAACATGAGAATATTGTTCAGTCCCTTTTCTTCATTAGCTCTCAGATGGGTCTTGTATTTATTCTGGTGCTCCTGAAGTTCTGCATCCTTTTCTTTAACTGCTCCATTAGCTTTCTCAAGCTGAAGGTCCTTGTGATTGACACTGTCTGTTAGCTGCCTGGTAACAAGTTCTTGGCTTCTGACTGCTTTCACTCAAAAGGATATTGTAATGATGTTCGACTGCTTTTTCTTTTTCAGTCATTTCACCATGTAATTTCTCTAGTTTCTTTATAAGGTCGTTAATGGTTTCACTTAGCTTCTGTCCAGTGACATTAATAATCTTCTGCAGTCTGCGATTCTCAGCGTCTTTAGTGAAGTTCTCTGAGCGCAGCCCTGCTAGCAGGGTTTGAAAATCCGCAGCGTCCTTGCGCAGGTCGCTCTCAAAGTGATACGATGTATCAGCGAGGTGCTCGGCACCGAAGCTCACGCTGGCATTCTGTTTCCATGGTGACGATATGTCCAGCGTAGGCACCTACTGCTACGGTGGCACGTTCTGCTCTGCGTCTGTTAGATGCTGTCTCTTAGCAACCGGTTCGGCCCACCCCGCTTCCTCCTGGGGGGCGAGGTCTGGCTGTAGAGTGACGGCAGCTGCTGCCTGTTTCGGAGCGCGGCTGCTGCAGCGGCTCGGGGCGCCCATCCCGAAGCCTCCCATCGCCGATGTCATGCTCTAGTGTTGTGGGAGTTGGACCAATACTTATGGCACCATAATTTTAAAACATGGCAGTCGCAGCGCAAGTGACCAAGCAGTCCACAGCAATAACATCTCATCCGACGACCGATTGGAGCTCTGGAATTAGACTTTACAGCGGCTTGAAAAGCGGTTAGAGCGGCTATGATCTGATTTTGGCTAGCCTGTGCCTGTTCTCTTATCCCTGCTCCTAACTCCCTAATAGCTTCAACTAACATAGCCTGTGGCCCCGCCGGAATGTTAGCAACACGCTTGAGAGCTTCCTCGATCGTCCAATC
>VKON01000294.1:228333-239053 GCA_009741485.1 Malurus cyaneus samueli | reverse complement strand
TCTCTTTGGAGAAGTCAGGCCACTAAATATGTTCTAACCCCCAGGATCATAATTGCACGCAAACTTTACTTCTGGGCAAAACACTGCAAATGCAATCAGGCAAAGAGTGGTCGTCAATTCCCACTCGTGGGCAAGGGTACCAAAATGAATGGAAGGCCTTAGGAGAGGGACTAGATATGATCTGATCTGAAGGCCATATGCATTGATCCATGCTACAGGAATAAGAAGGTATGTGTGGTGATATAAGGGAAGAGAATGAGTCAGGGGAAAGATAAAAGAAGGATCAATATGGCTTTAGGGGTGGGAGCAAGGCATGTATGGAGCAAAAATGGTATGAAGGAACAGATAGAATGAGAGAGCGACAAGGTGAGAGAAATGTTTAAGAAACGTCAAAATGCAACATCACTGAAATTGGAGAAAATGAGTGAGAAGGAAAGACAACCAGTGATAAAGAAATATAAAAAAAGAGCAGAGATTCAGAATGAAGGAATGAATGAGAGGGAAGATGGAGGCAGGGCAAGAAAAGAGAAAAAAGAAAAAAACTTGCTTTCCAGTTGTGTTTGAATAATTTATCTGAGCTGTGAGAAATACAGGATTGTTATGCGCAATGTGATGATGATTTGACAACTGCACACTGCAGAAGCCTTTCCATTTCCTTCAACAAAATATTTTTCTGTAGAGTAAATCATGCCTTAAGAATATATGATAAATATGGCCATGATTATATATAATTTCAACATTGTGATTGTTTACTATTTTCCACTCCTTGAATTTGCATAAGGATTTTCTCTCTTTCAAAAGGAATCTTTTCTGGTGGTTTGCTTTTCTTTTTTATAAAGCACGCTGTAATTTAAACAAGAAAATTCCACTAACTTCCCCTCCCCAAAATGTCTCCTCTACCTTTCTGTAACTTCCTGTAGGTCAAAGAGAGGCCCTGCTCCACATATTGCAGATACTAGCAGGCCTATAAAAACAAACTTGAATGTGGAATCATACCAGCACTGCTCCATTAAAGGTCAACTACCGCTGAATAAGGCTGCTCTTAAAGGCATCTACCAGAGAGAAGAAAATACGAGACAGACAGGAACAGTATAGAAGGGATAGGTAAAGCAAAGTAGAAGGCAAAAGACAAGAAGGCAAAAATGAGAAAATTCTGCCAAGCCTTAATACTTTTCCACTAATACTTTCAACAATGGCCTTATACCCTGCACACTCTGCCTGGCTAAGGTCATGTTGAACTTAGCTATGCAAAAGGAAGCAGCTGTAAACTGTAGCACATGGCAGATGGAGAAATCTTACCGGATTTGAAAAATGCAAAATTTGTTGGGTTTTTTTTTCTATACTTTAGAAACATTTATTAATATGTTGACTATCAGTAACCTCTTATACTTGAGCACCCACGTATTTCAATGAAGCCATCTCCTCACTCAATTTCACCAATATAAGAATTTTTTATTAATGCCGTGTATACTTCTTTTACCATAGTTTTGAATTTCTCTAAAAAATACTAATTTGGGTCACAGCCTCTATTTTATCCCGTTTCAGCAGCCTATCTACCTCCGTTGATCTAGGACCTGATACAATACAAACTATTATTCTGAAATTATATTATCTGAGTTTGGTATAATACTTTATTGGTTGCTAATCTTCTCTCTCTATTCTATTTGCTTTCTTTTCCAACCTGTCATGAAACTGAGTCTACTGGTGCACAGCAGACAACCTATAGGCTAACTGAAACACTGTCCTAAAGACATCCAATTTCCCCTGACCTGCAGTTCAAATACATTACACATGCAGATAGGAAGTTGATACCATTTAAAAGTTCCTTATCTGCCATAGGTGTATTTGGCAGTGAAACTGTTAATGTACACACTGCACCGTAGGATCTTCAGATGCTGAGTTCACCCTGAACATGTTTGTTTACACAGGGAAACTGAAGCTGGGTGCAGCAGAATTGGAAAAGTCACAATATGTGGATACAACAAACCATAGAGACAGAAATACAAATTTTATAGAAGAACAGAACAAACGCTGAGAAGCAGCTGAAGCTCTTTGTCTTACTCATGGTACATTTCTTGTTATGACCTAGGATGGCATGCAGGATTCTGAGCAATACAAAGGAAACTACAAGTAACTTTAATAATGATTATATGTTCCAGATGAATGCCACAAACATGTAACACGTTTATTGGTGGCACTTATTGCATTAATACTCTGACTTACGTTCTATCTACATACACATATAGCCCAATACCACTGTGTTGCATGATACACCTTTCATCTTCATATGTAATAGATGGCACATCTCCCACTAGTGGGAAAAAATGCTAAGCCATAAGTATATTGTGCATGCTTGTTCTTAATGTTAGAGTTATTATTTATTGATGGCTTTTATTTGCCCCTGTTCAAAAGAAAAACCACTGAACAGTGGACAACACATAAAAACTTCCCTTCATACACCCTGCTTTTGCTTTCATGCATGAGAAATGATTACACAAAGGGTCATGGTCCATCTTTAATTCATCCCACTGACATTCTGGTTGCACTATCTTTCACTTAGGATTCTCCTATTTTGTGTGCAGCCACTTTAACAAGTTTGTGTCTGCAGTTTTGAAAGCTGCAGTGCTAGCATTATGCAAATCCTCATCAGTGGGTTTGGTTTGATTTTTTGCTTTTTTGGGTTTTTTTTTTCTGTTGTAGTGAGACACCCCTCCCCAGAAGTATAATAAACTGTGAATGGCAGGAATATTCATCTGAAGACAACAACATTTTGGTAGACTGAGTTCTAGCTTTTTCCATGTTTGAACTTAGTCTCCTTCTTGGGTCTCCCTCCTGCTTCTCTTGGCTGTTAATTTTGCAAGATTTGTTTGCAGGATCAAAGCAATAATACCTAATTTAACCCTACATATTTTTTTTCTTTACACATATTGACTCTTTTGGCTGATTAATTAGACCTCTCAACTTTCATGCAGATAACTCCGTTTTTAGTTTTAAAGATGCATAGAATGATTTGTTGGTTTTGGGTTTTTGGAGGGTTTTTTGTGTTTTTTTTTTTGTTGTTTTGTTTTTAGGGTTTTTTTTTTTGTTGTTTTTTGATTTGTGTTGTTTTTTGGTTATGGTTGTCATTTTTATTACGCTTATTTAAGAAGCAATTAAATATACCTTATGATGACCAAAAACGGGTGGGATATCCTCTGCTGGGTATAAAGTACATCACTGCCCGTCAGACAAGTGGACGACCAATCGTCAAACTTAGGTCTTCCAGCTTGTCTCATTCCTTCATTTGGTGCTCGCTGCGTTTGTTAGTTCTAGTTAGGTTTTTTGTTTGGGTGGAGTTTTTTTCTGATTTTTTTTTTTTTTTTGGCATTCCTTGAAACCGTGCGAAGGGCAGCGAGGAGCTGGGGAGGAAAGCGAGACTCCCAGAAATAGCCAGGCAAGTGCTTGTAGCGCACGGCGGAATTCGGGGGTGGTGAGACGCTACAGCCCACCCGCGGCGGGGCTGGGAGCGAGGGTGGCACTGGCGAAGGCCGCAGCATCCCGGGGAGGGCCTTGCTCAGCGAGAGTCCCCTGACAGAGCTGTTCACTGACGGGCGGGTCGCGGCCTCCATCTCCCATCGCCTGCTCGCCTCTGCCCGGGCGGGCAGCTCCGCACAGCCGGGCGTCCTGCGGAGCTGCTGGGCCGGGGTGCGGAGCCGAGCGGAGCGGAGCGGATCTGCCGCTCTCTTTCTCCCAGCGGCTGTTACTGTGCCGCGTCCCCGGTGCCCTCCGTGCGGCACCCGGCGCGCGGGGCGAGCAGCTCCTCCCGCCCTCGCAGCCTCGGCGGCGGCCGTGGCCCCGACAGAGCCGGCCCCCCGAGCCGCTCGGGCTGCGTTGCTGCGGGTTATGGCTCTGCCGCTGATGAGGACATGTTACTAATTTTTTAAGTGATGGGGAGGGTGTTTTGGGTTTCTTCCTTTCCAAAGTACACTCCAGAGCCGGAGCTTGGGCTGTTTTCCTCGGCGCGAAGAAGCGACCATTGTAGCAGCACTAGACGGGACGCCGGCTGAGGGTATTTCGAAGAGGAAGATTTCCCAAGGGAATCATCCTGTTGTTCCTAAGGCAGGATTGGGATGTCTCTTTGGAGAAGTCAGGCCACTAAATATGTTCTAACCCCCAGGATCATAATTAGCACTTACTCTGGGCAACACTGCAAATGCAATCAGCAAAGAGGTGGTGTCATTCCCACTGTGGGCAAGGGTACCAAAATGAATGGAAGGCCTAGGAGAGGGACTAGATATGATCTGATCTGAAGGCCATATGCATTTGATCCATGCTACAGGATAAGAGGTATGTGTGAGTGATTAAAGGGAAGAGAATGAGGTCTAGGGGAAAGATAAAAAAGGATCAATATGGCTTTAGGGGTGGGAGCAGCATGTATGGAGCAAAAATGTATGAAGGAACAGATAGAATGAGAGAGGGACAGAGGTGAGAGAAATGTTTAAGAAACTAAATGCAACATCACTGAAATTGGAGAAAATGAGGAAGAAGGAAAGAAACCAGTGATGAAGAGAATATAAAAGAAAGAGCATGTCAGAATGAAGAATGAAGAGAGGGAAGATGGAGGCAGGGCAAAAAAAGAGAAAGAAGAAAACTGCTTTCCAGTGTGTGTTTGTAATTGATTCTGAGGCTGTGAGAAATCAGATGTTGCTGCTAATGATGATGATTTGACACTCCACTGCAGAAGCTTTCCAGTCTCCTTCACAAAAATATTTTTCTGTTAGAGTACAATCAGCCTTAGAATATATGATAAAATATGGCCATGATTATATTAATTTCAACATTGTGATTGTTTACTATTTTCCACTCTTGAATTTGCATAGGATTTCTCTCTTTCAGAAAAGGAAATGCTTTTTGTTGGTTTGTTTGTTCTGTTTTTATAAAAGCACTGTAATTTTAAAAGAAAATATCCACTAAACTTCCCTCCCCAAAAATGTCTCTCCCTTTCTGTAACTCCTGTAGGTCAAAGAGGAGCCCTGCTCCACATATGTGCAGATACTAGCAGGCCTATAAAAACTTGATGTGAATCATCAGCACTGCTCCATTAAAGGTCAACTACGCTGAATCAAGCTGCTCTTAAAAGGCATCTACCAGAGAGAAGAAATACGAGACAGACAGGAACAGTATAGAAAGGGATAGGTAAAGCAAAAGGTAGAGCAAAAGACAGAAGGCAAAAATGAGAAAATTCTGCCAAGCCTTAATACTTTTCCACTAATACTTTCAACAATGGCCTTATACCCTGCACACTCTGCCTGGCTAAGGTCATGTTGAACTTAGCTATGCAAAAGGAAGCAGCTGTAAACTGTAGCACATGGCAGATGGAGAAATCTTACCGGATTTGAAAAATGCAAAATTTGTTGGGTTTTTTTTTCTTTAATTTAGAAATTAATATGCTGTGTGACATCAGTAACCCTTATACTGGCACCACGTTGCAATGAGCCATCCTCTCAATTTCACAATATAAGGATTTTTTTATAATGCGTGTATATTTTACCATATTTTAATTTTCTAAAAATTATTTGGGTCAGCCTTATTTATCTGTTTCAGAGCTTCTACCCCTTGATCTAGGCTGTACAATAAATATTATTCTAATTATACTGAGTTTGGTAACTTTTGGTTGTATAGTGAAAAGGAAAAAAACAGTTTTATTTCAGGAATTACAGGAGTTCAGAACAGGTGAGCAGAATAGTCCTTCCTCTCCTTCAAATCTCTGTTAGGTAACTGTCAGCATTTCTTGGTGGGCTTCACCAATCTGAACATGTGATTTATAGAACACGTGATTCAAGAGTTCAGCACATGGATAACAGTTTAAGACAAAGATTAGGTATTCCAGATGCACGAACTTGCTCAGAAGCACCACAGAAAATGGTTTTCAAAATTGATTTACAGCAAGATGGAACTGTTGGCTTTAAGAAAACCCAGTACCATGCTCTGCTGTTGATTTTGCAGGATCTCAAAGACTCCAAAAAGTCATTGCCTCAGGGAGTTGTCTGCAGGACTTACTCAAAAGTTTTTGTCTAAGAAACACATTGAGGTAGGCAATAACCTTTATACCCATTTCACAGATACACTGCACTGTTCTTTGCGTAATATAAGGTGAAATTCTGCTGTCAATATCATCAGCAGGAGGCTTCTTGTTGACTTATAGTGCAACAACCTGAGATATTTTTCATCTTTAAGGATCAAAGTAACACAGTCTCTGCATTTTTATGTTCCTGCAAATAAACGTGTGCTACTAAGGTAACTCTGTGTGCTATATTATACTGGAGCATAAGCTTTCATATGCAAGCAGGTAGAAACCAAATATCTTTACATACATTTTCATCTGTGAAACAGCTAGATCTGCAAATATTTTATGAATGCTCCTGCCTGCTAGCAAGCAGTTATAAAGTAAAAAAAAAAACACACAAAATTTTGGATAGTACTTTCTTCCTTTGACTCTAAGATTATTTATTATGCAAGTGGACTCCTTAAAGGTTTGAGAGCTCTGTTTGTAAAGTGGTAAAGCATTTGCCCACTTTTGAGGACTCCTTGAAACTGTTACAAGAGGCAGGTTTGAAGGCAGGTTGTATGTGGTTTCCTAGGCCCCCGCCACCTTTCATTTGTTGACAATAATTCTCACTCATTGTCATCATCATAAAAGACTGATTATAGTCATTTAGGGTGAAATCTTGCTCTATTTTTATGGAAGGGGAAAGATGGACTTTCTGAAAATCACAGCTTGAACTGCTATTTGACTTCTTGCCTTTTCTTTTTTGGAAGAAGTGTTTTTGTTTATATGGCTTCGCTGAATCTAAACACATTTTGCATCTGGAGTCCTCTATAAATTTGAGAGCTCAAAAAGAAACACAGCCATGTGCTTCAGAAGGACTGCACTTTGACTGAGGGAAATAAAGGGCAATGGTTTTATGGAAACTGTTTATGGAAAGTCAAGATGATGTTAGGCAAAGGTTTTTGCAACTTGCTTCTCTTTTATGAACGTTTCAACATAATTCCCTGTTCACTTTTCTTCCTGTGAATTATTCCTATCCAATATTATTTAATGGAAGAAAAATGAGTGTTTGAGTGTACATGAACACAGCTTGCTTTAACAGGGTTATCAGGAATAGAGAAGTATGATACTCCAGAGCTGCATTTTGAGGTCGAAACATAGAAATTCTTACTCAGAAGATCAATGACATTGATGGTAATCAGGCAGTATGTACATGCAGATTAATTCTCTTAAATCACCTCTTTTATAAATGTTTCAGCATATAGAATTCACATTATTGACATAACTTGTTGTCGTTCCTCAGGTCAGTGACACACATTCATTATTGAGGAAACATAATAATAAAAACCCACATGATATACACACGTACTGAAATGTTTATATCCTGATAATATAAACTCGTATATAGGAAAGAAACTTGTTTTGGGGTTTTTTTCTTTTGTGTTGCGTTTTTTTATTTTTTTTTTTTTTTAAAGTAGGACATGAGAGATTTCTCATTAATCATGGAAGTTGCTTTTAATCTGGAATATCTTGCTTCTCTATGTACAGTTACAGAAGCAAAATTTACATAAGCTTTACAAAAGTGTACCTAAGACAAACTAAATTTTTATCAAATCAATTACAAATTTAATTTCCATTCAGAAGAAGGCAGGAGCAGAATTGCCTTACGAGTCAAATTAGTGTTGAAATTTTAATTTTTTATTGGGAATATAAGCTATTTATGCATGTGACATGTGATTAAAAAATTTAAGGAATAATTTCATATTAATTTTTTTTCTTAGTTTCTATGTTCTGATTGACATTAGAAAGCAACAATAGAAAATAATGGAAGGACAGTGTGAGAAGTAGAGGTAAATTAAAGGATCAGTTAGCACCCATAAACCTGTAGATCTTTTTCAATAGAGAGATCGTTTGTGGAGCTAGATAGTGTGACTAGACATCAGGTAATAGCGACTTCAATCAGTCAGGTAGTTAGATTTTACTGTGCTATCAAGAAAAATGAACAGTGAGTATAGTTCAGTTGTATTTTACTTCATTTGTAGTTCTGTTCTCTCCTTTTAAAAGAAATTTAACCAAATATACAACTATTCTGCCAGCATCAAAATTTCCAACAGAGAGTGTTTTTCCATTTACTGCAAATATTTACTTTCTTATGATTCATGATTTTATCCCTATCCCTATCATTTTTACCAAAAAATTTGATTGTTTTATGTAACATCTTGATACAATTACATTCAAAGAAACATACAAGGATTAAATCTACAGCTTGTGAATAGAGCATATATAATTCTTATAAATCTCCCAAATCAGCAATACTACCATTTCAGTATCCTCTGTGCAATCATCAATAAATTGTGATTTTGCAGCAGATCTTTAACAGATTAATTGCAGGATTTCACAAACAAATTTTCTTCTTTCTTCCCTATATATCCATTAACAGAGCTATTTCATATTACAGAAAAAAAGCGTGGTGCTGATACAAAATTGAGCTTACAGAACCAATTTAAAACTGTTGGAAACTTTTTTTTGGCTATGAATACTGGAAAAAAGATAATATGTACTTTGTTTTATTTAGGAAAATGCCAGGATATGCAGAAAAACTCTGAAACAGAAATAGGGAAACTAATTGCTATTGACTATAATTTTCAAATTAGTTAGGGAGAAAAAAAAAAGTATTGAGTGGATGTGTGATAATATGAGTTTGTTCTTTAGTGAGCCTAATTTATTAATTGATACAGAATACCAGGGCCTGCAAGTCCTTACAAACAGTCTTAAGTACCCATTTTATACTTTATATTTAAAAACAAATGAATATTTTAAAAATTAGTATTTACTATTAAGTGACAACCTTTGTTGTTCCAAAGGATGATCTGTTGAGAGCGACCATCCCATATCCTTGGAATGCTGGAGACTACTGCAATAGTATGCTTAATCATGGTGCCTTCTAACTCTTATTCAACAATGCAATAAGCTAACGCGATATAAACTAACTGGAAAGTACCCACAGGCTAATAATGCGTGATCGTGCAGTGCGTGTGGCCTTTCATGACAGCTGTACCACTAAACAGTTATGGAAAGAGTTTAGAAAGCATTTTATAGGTTGGTATCCTGAAAATATTTTTGTCCTTCTACTTTCCATTTTCTAGGCTAAATCAGTGATATGTCTTCTCTCTAATCTCTGTTGAGATTTTCAGTTTGTTGCTCCCCGGAGAAGTCTGTGAGAAATGTCTTCATGAAGTAAATTTTTTATCAAAGTCTACTTTTAGTGATTAAATTACTGGGAAATTTCAAATCTTTCTTCACATCAGTGCTGGACTGTCAAGACCCTTGAAAAGCAACTTCATATGAGGGCAGATATAATTCCAACCTAAGAGTGGTGGCTTCAAAGCTTTCATAGATAACGTGGGGTGTGCATGGTGCCAGCCAGGGTGAACAGGGGGCTGTCACCAAAGTGAAAAAGCTTTGTCCCAATTTCTAGGCATGGCCCACAGCAATCCCAGGGATGGAAGCTGCTTCCCACCTTCCTGTGTCTGCTGAAGCTGTGTGAGCAGAGCCTTTGAGAGCTGCACTTCAAAAGGACTTCAGTGCTTTTTCTGTCCTAGCCATTTCGTTTGCTGAAGTTGATAAATTGGCTAAGCTAATACACATCTGTTCAGCTTCCTGCAGATCTAATAACAGAGTGAAATCAAAATGGCATCGAATGGAATACATTAATTAAAATGAAAGTATTTTCTTCAGCGTTGAAAAATTGCACATAACAAAGGCATGACCCAGGCTCCTCTGCCTTTGCTTTGTGTGTTTGTAGAGACTCTTTGCTCCAGAGGGTATGGTTAACACACACCACGATGGCTGCACAAGGATGGGATAAAGAAAGAGAGGCACTTCTGGTTTCCTGTTCAGTTCTGGTAGTAGACTAAATTATAGTCTATTAATAGACTAAATAGTATTAGACTAAACTGACCTTTTTGTAAACATCACGGTGAAGGAGAGTTTCAAACAGGGATCTAAGAAAATGTCTTGGTTGTCTTTCAGAGTTCATGGAGAAACCTTGTGCAGCAAGAGAGGTGTAGGTGACATTAAGAATATGGAGACACACAAAGCAGTTCCATTCAAAGCAGATCACCTTGTCTGGGACACGATCCTGTAGTCAGGGGTACCACTTACATTGCTGCCTGCAGGTGCTAGGAATGGAGAGAGATTGGAGCAGACTGGGAAGCTTTAGAAGTGGGGATCTCTAATATGATCAGGATGGGGGTAGCTGGCAGAGACGTGGGTGAAAGACAGGGAAAAGAATTTTGCAGTGGTTCGTAGACGGGGGAGATTTTTTATTATTCGGGATGGGATTTATGCGGGGGGGAGAGGGATTGGGGGATTTTTATTTAGGGAACGGGTAGGAGGATTTATATATCGGCATATTATACCAACTGTGGCCTCAAGCAAAGATGCATTTTCCAATGCTTCCTAACTGTTTAAATCAAAAGCAGGAGAGGTTATGCCCCAGGCATGTATTTCTCTATTCTTGACTCTTTTGCAAGATCTTCAATCCTATAGATCATGTGGTCTGTAAACGCTCCTGAAGACAATGTCCCCTTATGGCTTTACCGGCTCAAGTTTCAGGGAACAACGCTCTCATCGGAGCTTTGGAAATGGGGCCAGCTGCTGTTGAGTATCCGACAGGCGTCATCGTGGCAG
>VKON01000294.1:188085-219837 GCA_009741485.1 Malurus cyaneus samueli | reverse complement strand
CGTGTTCTGCCAGGAGTTTGTGATAGTGGTCTACACTGCTGAAGCAACGCAGTTTGCCTTGAAGGGCATTCTTTCTTTTCTCCTACGAGGTAAAGAAAAATACTCCCTCGCCACCAACAGTTATACACTGACTGTTCTTGGGAAGAGAACTTCCACAGCTTGAGCTGTAAGAACACTTCTCTTATGATTGCTGGACGACAATGTAATGAGTAGTTTGATCTGTGTTAGACTTTCATTCCTGTCCCCTGTGTGTGCGGGAAAACATGGGGGATGGAGAGGGAGGACCTGGGAAAGGATGGGTCCGGAAAGGATAACAGTGTCTTAAAATGTCCGTTTATATTTTTCTTTTCCTTTTAAATTTGTCCCTATCTTTGTTCCCTTCCCCAGTGCCATAGTATTTTAGTAGTTTTAGTAATAAATCTATTTTGCAGCTTAAATTATTCAGCCTGTCTGACCATTCTCTGGAGCACATACATATCTTTCTCTCAGTTACGTTATGTTATCTGAAAGCCATAAATTTTCGTGTTAATTGAGCTCTTGCTCTCCCTTCTTCCTCTCCGGTGGGGGGAAGGGAGAGAACTTCATGGGTGCAGTGCTTTTGGATTTCAGCACAGTCTAAACCACTACATTTTTGGTGCCGTGACTTGGATTGGGAAAAATCAGGTTTAAACCCATGACACAGGGTCAACCCACTACAACTGCATAGCATAAAAACTGTTTGCTTAAGTTTACATTTAGTTTCTATGTCACTTTCTGTCCATTACAAAGGAGCCAGAACTGTTAAATTGAGCATCAATTAGATTTTAACAGATATACTTTTATTCCTTCAGTTCCTATTTTGTATTTCAGATTTTAAGAGTTTTGACTTTAATTTCCTGTCTACAACCAAGCAAATTAAAAATCGTCTTTATATGAAAGCTAAGAACCTCCTCTAAAACTGATTCTAGGAGTTAGCATCTAAGTTTAATACAGCAAGTGTCAGTAAAATCCTGAGTCATGGCAATGAATTTCACACAGAAATTCTGTCCTGGAGCCAAAATCAGCATTGCTTAATTGAACTCACTGAATGTCATTAACAACAGTTTGCATGAGGGACTTTCCACCATCAGCTGCCTAAATTGTGTGTTATAAAAACCTGGCACAATACATGCCATGCGCAGTGATTTACATAGGCTGAACCCCATGTGAACATGGTTTTTTCTCTTCTGATTCTCAGAGAGACAGAAGAAGGAGACTTCAGGTTCCTCCTGCATGAATCAGTTCACCCTGATTGAGTGACGGTAGGAGAGTGAGGGTAGGAGCCCTGCACCCTCCTCTGATCTCAAGTGAGATACTAATAAATGAGCGAGAAAGGTGAAGAGTGTTAGACACAAGTACCTTCAATGACTATTAGAATTGATTTGGTGGCAAAATGCCTCACAATTCCAGTAGAGATGGAGATATATTTAAAAAGCAAATTCTTTTTTCTTTTACTGCAACAGGGGCAAAACCTATCAGTCTTTCAGGCACAATAGTTAGATTTGAGATGATTTTTCCTGTGCCACTCAATTTTCATCCTTATATTTCTCTTTACTGCTGTGTATTTTAATTTCTATTCATGCAAGTAACTTAGAAAAAATGTTTACACAAGTTGGACAGTTTGCAGCTTTGCAAAACTAAGCCAAATTAATTTCCTCCATAACAGTAATGTTTTGCATATTCCCTGGTGAGTGCAAAATGTAAATTTTTTTACTTGCAATTTTAATTGATTTTAAATTAAAATTCCTTAGATTTTTAACAGGAGATGAAATATTTTATTGCCTCTTTCACTTCAATGTTATATTTTCTGGCCTTTCTGACCAAGTCAACATGATTACACTTTTTGATATTTGGGTTTTTTTGGTACTTGACTTTGAGACGTTAGCAAAATTATACTTCAACTTAATTCTACCTTTTTCTTCTTAAAACAAGCTCCTTCTAGGTTTAGGGTCACAAAATTTCCACAGAATAAAAGAAGAGCTATGACCTTCTCAAAAAAAGTTCGCATTTCCATGGGTTCTGATATTTTTTTAAATAGATAATAAAATAACAAGGAAAAATTGTATACAAATTTAGGTTATTAAGCTATAGCTCATGTATAACAGAAATATACAGCAATAAACAGAAATGTGTCTTGTTTCCAATAGCTCCATGGAGCAATGCCATCAACCCACCATTTTGTGGTACACAAGACTGACAAAGAATGATCCCCAGAAAAATCCTCTTTCTGCCTTCTGGTGGCTATTCCAGATTACGCATGGCTTCAGCAGATAATTCTGATCTCACTGAGCTCTTGTTTCTTTCACCTTGACATCATGGATGAGATAAGCAGTTATTCCTGACTAGATGACTGTACCAGAAGTCCAAACCATTACTGGTTTGGAATCTCAGGAACAGCATCTTAAAAGGATGACACAATTAACAATGCGATTGGTTTATGCACAAGGTCAAAAGTAAATCTGTAGTACTGTATATTATTTTAGGGAATATATCCGCATTTCGTAGGACACTAAAACTTAAAGGGAGTTTTACAGTCTTCTGGTCATCTGTTTATGACTTTGCTCCTCTGTCCTTCCCAGTGGGAAATCATTTATACAAACATTTTGCTTCAGCAATTTTAGAATAGCAGACAAATAGCAGACAAATCTCCTGTTTCTCCCTTTGAACTCTAGAAAAGACCAAATTATGTTTTCTCCTGTTTAGAAATCACTTCAAAATTCTCATTAATCCCTATGTATCATACTGTTTTTCTTCTATACATGTGTTTAGGGGGAAGTGTATCACCTGAGGAGGAAAGGAGTGGTCAGCTTTATGAGTAGTGTTTGTTTCAGGAAAAGGAGCGCTCTAGGAGGTCTGGCTACTAATGGTCCAGATGAAGGATGCCAGCATCTTATTGTCTGGTGTAACACTTCTGCTTTGTGTGGAAGCACAGTTTGATATATAGAATGTTAATGTCTGAGCTTTTTCACCAAGCATGTAGTCAGAAAGAGTCTGGGATGAGCTCCTGTATCACACTCCATATCCAAAACCAAGTATAATGGGAATGTTCAGAGAACAGAGTCTCATTGCTGCAGGGAACTGGCTATTTTGTGATGTTTTCTGGATTCTTCCTGTGAAACGTGACTCCTGCAGAATTTTTCTTTTGATGAGGAAATAGCTCTTTGGTTTTGCTCTTGGATTACCAGCTTGAAATTCCACAGCTTTAGTGTCATCTGACACTGAGGGGACAGATGGGTTCTTTTAGGGATCCTTAGCAGAAGGATGTCGACCTTAATTCACAGTAACAATTGAAGCTTTGATTTCTTAAGATGATTTCATGATTAGTAGAGGAGAGAATTTGTGATTAGAATGGCACAGGATGTCTACCAGCAGAATCAATATAATGCAATCTATAAGTAGCGTAATACAGAATTTATAACACAGCTTGTGATTTCTAATCACCTGGACCCTCTGTACCTATGTAAAAGTCATAATCTAGACTTAAAATTTATATGAAAAAACACAAGTTAGACTTTGGAGTAAACAGAGGACAGCAGAGGTGTCTCTGGCCATTGTGAGGTCACAAGCCTCACTGTTCTAGTCCAGATTCCTCACTTTGGACTAGTAACTGTTTGATTTTATCGAGTGTGCTCTGGCTGCTGCTGCACTTTCCTGTTCTCTGGCAGGGCCATTACCACCACCAGCCTAATTGAATGCCTGGGAACTTCAAGACAAGTGAGGAAGAGAATAATCAGCCTGGGCTCTAGGTGCCTTGAGACCGGTAAGGAGGGGAAGAACAATTCTGTTTAGTTTGTCTACTTGGTTCTTAGCACCTTCAGGGATTGATAATGTGGGAAAGGGAACCTATATATGACCAGCTCAGTCACAGAGAACAGCTACTTGCCTCATAAAACAACATTACTTAAGCTAACAGCATTGCCGGGTTTGGGAGCAGGGCGTACTGGTCACACTTAGTCATCAGGAAGCTCCTGGGAACAGACTAATTTGATTTCCAGAGGTCCTGATGTGCAATTTGTTTATTGTTTATTTGTTTGTTGTTATAAAAGCTGTCCCATAAGCATAGATGCTTTCATTTTATGTATATGGCATAGTGTGACCTCATATATTGTACTCAGATATTCTGAGTTAGGAAGGACCCACAAGGGTTATCAAATCCAGCTCCTGGCCCTTCAAAGAACCATTCCCAGGAGTCATACCCTGTGCCCAAGAGCATTGTCCAAATGCTTTTCGAATTCTGTCAGTTTGGTGCTGTGACCACTGACCTGGAGAGCTGTTCCAGTTGCCCAACCACCCTCTGGGTGAAGAACCTTATCCTGATGTTCAACCTAAACCTCCCCTGACACAACTTCATGCCCTCCCATTGGGTTCTGCCACAGATCACCACAGAGATCAACGCCTGGCCCAGTCCAGAGCTGGAATAACATAAGAGGATATGCATTTGCCATATTCTTCCTCTTCCACAAAGAGTAATTTATTAATTCATGGGAATAGGTGGGCCTTGACAAAAGAATGATCCTTAAAGCCATCCTCGCATATTTTCCCTCCAGCTTTGCTCTTTTATTCTGGATTGCTTTAGAGCAATCTCCTGCAATGAGCACTGCACTCGATTTCACAGTATAGGGGAGTATTTTGGCTAAGTGGAATCCAAGAGCCTGCTGGTCGCTTTCCCAGCACACTCTTCATTCCTGGCTGCCAGTTAGTAGTTCACTGATTTGGGTCTCCAAATCCTGCCATCTGTTTGTATCTTAGCCAAAATTAAAGGTTTTTAAAAACTTGTGATGCAGCCAAATTTCTCACTGATGAGGATTTTAAACAACCTGATTCATTCATTGCTTGACCTTCATTAAATCTTAACTTTCTTTAACTAATTCATTTAGGAAATTTACTTGAGATTTATGCTAGTAGACCAAAGATTGAAATTTGCTTAATGTGGTAATTTTGTTCATGTGCATGCAATGGATCTTATGTGTCATCAAAAATAATGTGAGATTATCTGCATGCATAGAGAATGGAAGACAGAAAACTGAATGGAATAATAGAATTATTCTGTTTAATGTGCTTCACACAGTTCACAAATCGTGATAATTTTTTAATACTCTTGTTCTAAAGTCAGTTCCCAGAAGACTATGTTCTCTCAATGGAGAGTGACTCCCAGAGTAGCTCTGTTACCACTACATAACAGGACTTGAGGACCCAGGTTTAGCTTGAACTCCATCTAGTACCTTCACAGATCTCCACAGAGGCTGACAACACTGTCCATGACTTCAGCATCTGTCTTGAAGTGGTAAAGTATGCCTAAAGGTTCACAGTATCATGATGTTCAGTGATTTATCCGAATATCTTCTTTCAATCTACAGTTCCTCTTCCAAGTGGACAGGCACCCATCGCACAAAGTCTTTGCAGACCCAAATGTGAAAATAATCCACACCCTTCTGAGGAGCCTAAGCTCTGTTCTTCATGCTTTTCAGAAATCTCAGAAAAGAAGGGTCTTGAGGCTGAAAAACAAGCAGCAAATCATGACTCAGCTGTGATGCTCCAGCAGTTGCCTACTCCAAAAGTGACGCTACTGTTTGACCCTTAAAACACCAGGTGCCAGCAGAGGGTTTCAGGCTTCAGGAATACATATCTTCCATATTACACAGATCAGACTTTACATTTTCCCCATTACAATATCCTTAATCTAACAAAATTTTTGTTTGTGTTCCACGTTAAAACACACACTGGAATTCAGCGGCAGTAATATTCAAACTGGCCCTCCAGGGCTACAGTTGTTGACACTTTGGTCCTATAGGTACAGCAAGGAGACCATAATTACATATACCCCATCAGATTCTATGGGTAAAGCATAAGTCAGAATCACTACAATACTTTGCACTGAAGCAGTTTGACAGACCCAACACTTTAAGCTCAGGGAAATGCATACCTGAAACCTAAACACCTAATACATCCCCAATGTTCCAAAATACATCATATGCATTCAAAAATTGCTAGAAAACTTTGTTAGAAAATCTTCTTAAGTGCTATAAACATGTAAACACAAACACTAAAAAGAAGTATCCAGTTGCGGGTTGGTAACACTCAGGAAAATCAACATCTACATTTTCTTCCTCTGTTTAGGAGGAAATTATGTTTCCGTGATAAAATCAATGTGATAGAGGCAGATAACTTTTCAAAGGCAAAAAATAAACTCTTTCTGTTTGAGAACTGTCAGTATTTTCATTGAAGTTTTTTTTTTAATCCTTTAAGATGCATATTTAACTGTTCACTTGGATACTATATAAAATGTATCTATGATGCATATTTAACTGGTGACGTACTATCACTAAAACTAAAAATTACTTTATCAATACATTTGCTGAACTTGAAAACTCCAGGGCTGCTTTGCTGTTGCTGTTAGTTTGGGGGGTTTTGTGGGTTTTTTTCAGTTGGTTGGATTTTTTTTAGTAACATTTCTACAGGTAGTGAGTGTGCAACAAATGAAATATTTTTCCTTGGCTAAAATTCCCAGATCAGTACCATAACCTCCAATCCATGAAAACCTTAAGTTTAATTTCCTGTAAATATAAAGTTTATTCATTTTTTTTATACAACATGTGGCCTTAGCACTATATTTCAGATTGCCAGTGTTTCAATAAACTAGTGAAAAATAGAGCCATCTGCAATCTGTATGCTGAGCACAGAAATAAAATTATGCTTTAATGCAACCGTGAAACTGTGGCATTCCAAAAATGGCATATTGCAATGTGTCCTAGAGCATTAGATATCCGTTAATCTTTTAGCAGCTTTTTGAGCAGGACATCTCTTTGAGCATGAATGCTTATTTCCAAAGAGACCATGCCCTTGCCTTAGGGGAAAGGTTATGAAGACTACTGAAGAAATTTGTCAGGACACTAGATTTATTGCACTTCTCTTTTTCAAAATGTGCCATGTAATTGCTAATCCCTGGAAAACTTTGATTTAACATGTCATCTAAAAGATATTACTGTATTATTGCTAGCACACTAGCCAGGATACAAAATACAAGCGTACGAGCAGAAGGAATACGTCCCAGATTTTCAGACATGAACGGCCACAGTCTCCTGACATAACAGTGACAGTCACACTCTACCCTGCATGTTTCACTAAATAAGCTACACCAGCACAGTTTTCAAATAGTAAAAAGCTGATTTTTTTCCAAATAGAGTTTCAGAGAATCAGACATTTTGAGATGATAAAACATCCATTGCAGTAGTTTCAAATGCCTGCATTTTCAGCCTCCTTTTAAACTTTTGACTGGAAATAAGAAGCTTGAAAATTTAGGCCTACTGTTAACACACTTTGTTTTTTACATACCAAAATTTTTTTTGCAAGCAGGCAGGACTCACAGCCCACCAGTGGGAATCTATGACTTGTCTACCCAAACCTTAGGTTTGTGAGAAGCTTGATCTCTGTAACTCTAGAGAGCAGCATGAAGCTGAGAGATTTCAGAGAGAGAGAGAGAAATCAAAATGGCAATATGCTACTTAAAAATTGTGAACTAGGAATACCAGAGTAGGGTGTTCACCTTTTCATAATTAAGCTGTACATCTGTTGTCAGATAAAAAGTGCTGTCTATTCCCTCTGTAATGCAAGTTAATTTCTTCCTAGTCTTCCAAGTGATAACGCCAAAAAAATGTATTATATCCTTTTCAGTCCTGATTGCAACATGCTCATTTACAATTAGTCTTTACAGGTGTCTGCATAATCAAAATATCTGGGTTTTTCCTTAAGAATAGGGCTTGGAATGCCATGCTTTCAAGATGTGAATTGTCACATAATATGAAACGAAATCCATTGGCTGAAGGAATTTTAGAGTGTTATAATATTAAATTTCATTTTATAATGTCAAAGGTTCCATAGGCGAAAATTTGCAACAGTTAACAAGTATGACCTTTAAATTAGTCACATGAAATTCAAGGCATAAACTTTAATATTCACTCATGTACAGCATTTTTTGGCCTCAAAATCCAATAGAAAGAATGAATCCACCAGTCCTTAATATCACATTGATGAGTGATAATGAAGCGATGATTCAAATCTATACACTAACTTAAAAATCAAAGCAGAATTGGGCCAAATGAAAGAGAAGATCCTTAAGCTAACATTTCAGTTCCTAAATCAATCATTGAACATTTGCAGTGGTAAGTATGTCAGTAAATCTATGCTTTTCCTCTCAGTTTTTAAGGACTTAGCCTGGGAAACTTAATGGGCTAAATCCAAATAAAAAGAATCTTATATCTGTTCACACATTTTTACCATTAATCAGTTTTGGGAGACCAAGACTCTCTTCTACTGTCACCTGCACAAACACAAGGGTTGTGAAACATACATTTATGTCAAATATACCTGCTACAGCTTTGGGATAGAATCCAAAAGTGAGGTGTGTTTACCACAAGATGTGCAAACTTTTCTACTGGTGCTTTTCATCAAAACATATTTAAATATGATCTCTCACAATTCCTCAAAGTTAAATATCTCTGTGCCTAAGAGTTTTCTTGATTTAAATGAATTTGGCATCACCATTTATTATTTTGATGCATAATATTTTATAAAACTGAAAAATGAGGTGATGAAGTCTTAATAATCCAATGCAGTGGCCTTTGCTTTTCAAAGTGTTAATCTTACTATGTGAGTGCCTGAGAGTATCTCAAAGTTCCATTTAATTCAGAAAGAACTGGGTATATACTCTGAGTCATGCATATGGGAGTTCTACGGAAATTACTGATGCTGAAATGCTGTTTATAGTTTTAGTGTCTGCATTTGAAAAGAGATGCTGAAAAAAATTAGGACATAGAAATTAGCCTTTGTATGACTGAATGGAAAGTTTATCAGGAGTTTTAAAAGAGCTCAGGGTGTTAAGGAGATCAAAAAGAAAACTTGAATTGCTTACAGTATCTAGTGCTTTTATATGCAGAAAATAGTCATAAAACTAGACTTTTAAGAAAGGAGTGATAAGGTTTAATACGAAGAACCTGAGGCCAAACATATTTTCAATGGTGAATTGCATCCGGTTGCTTACACCTCTTTTCAGATGGGTATGGTTAATTC
Source organism: Malurus cyaneus samueli (assembly GCA_009741485.1). Taxonomy (NCBI): domain Eukaryota; kingdom Metazoa; phylum Chordata; class Aves; order Passeriformes; family Maluridae; genus Malurus; species Malurus cyaneus. The sequence continues at coordinate 210,753 of VKON01000294.1, read as the reverse complement.
ACAGAATGCAGGATGACCTCAGAGATGTGTTTAGAAGATGTTCTTTGACTGAAACCAAGTTACTGAGACTCAGCACTGAGACTCAATGGTGAAGGAATGAAGTATATGATACAGTGATATGTTTGAAGAGGGATTGGATGACCATATAGTTTGCTGGTGCTGAATTCATGAACTCAGCAAATTGACCAAATTGCCAGATATATGCCAGTCTTCATGTTTTTTTTTGTTATATTTCACTTTTTGGGTCACCAGAAGAGCAACTTGATATTCCCTGATATCAATAACCATTTGGGAAGTTGACTTAATGAAATAATAGAATAGGTTCTACCATTAACAAACATCAATAGTTGATTTTTTTTTCTGCATTCTGCTGGCATATTTTCCTCTTTTTTTTATTACTACAAATTTCAAGGGAAATACAGTGTTACTCTGCAAGACTATTTAAATGTCAGATTTTTCAACACGATAAACAAAAAAAAAGCCTTTTAATATCTTAAGAAGGATTTAATTCATAATGATGCCACTTACATTTACATTGCTATGTGTCTCTGTTGTTCTCGTTCTTTAAGAATCACTGCTCACTTTATGAAATTAGGTCTTTATGAAAGATTTTACAGTTAATTTCTTAACTTTGGTCCTTTGTTTCAGCAATTCTGTGGAAAGTGTGGAACTGGAGGGTTAGACTGGAGCACTGTTGAGGACAATGTTCTGACAGTAAAGACACTCAAGAAGAGAGATGCACGCTGTCCTCCCAGGAAAAGTAAACTGAAGGGTATGCAAACATGAGAAAACCAGTTGTGCCTAACATGAAAATCCATGAGTTACTGTGATTTCCATGGGCCACATGTTATGAACAGAACCTCTGCAAAACACAGATAAAAAAATTGTGTATGTGCAGCAGTTTTCCCAAATTTACGGAGACAAGGGGCTGACAGTCCCAATCCGGTACTCTCCATTGTTGTGTGCAGTGGCTATTGACTTCAAACAGGCCAAGTATTTGCTGGTTTTATTTTTCAAATGGAAAATTAGAGTACACATAGCAATTAACCATAGATCTTTAAAGAGTTCCATTCAGTGGCTAATTCCATAGAATTATAGTAAGAGCATGGAAATTAAACCAGCCTATCTCTCCTCACAGAGACAGTCAGCTCATGATTCAAGCCCTGGACTGCTTAGTCGAAGCAGCACCATTCCATGCTTTATGTTCAGCTACTGTCTGCATGGCTGAGTAACGAAAACTATAAATTCTGAGAAAGAATGTACCAGGTAAAATGCAGCTTGCAACCGATTGCCAGACAGGAGCTCAAGACAGAAACGATAGTTTCTTACTGAAAATGGTCTTGAACTGAAGGTTAATCAGAAGAAAGTGTGGAAAACTTTGACAACTATCTTTTACTAAATAGCATTCCACAAAAATCCTATGCGTTTATTGCAGATTTCTGAAAAATAGAGATGAGTCATTTTCTTACAATTAATCTATTCTTTTTCAAAGAAAAAGAATTTTTCTAGAAGCAATTTTTTATATCTCAGAGATCTCTACGTGACTTGTCTAATTTCTAACACCTAGTTATAATAAAATACCTAGTTACTGCAGCATTTTCTATTTTTCAAGTTTGGGATTTGTTGGGTTTGTTTGCATACAGAAATTCCTCAGATAGTCTGAGACACATCTTCAGTGTGACAATGGTTAATCCAAAATAATGAGAAGAAATTAGTGAGTTGGGATGTTTAGAGGGCAGTATTGTTAAAACCACGACACCTATTTTACTTTCTCTCTTCTTATTTAAATGTCACTATGTGCTAGCATTGTACAGCTGGAAATAATAATCATCTTCAATTACCTCATCTCTCTTGCTTGCCAAAAATACATGCAATAGCATGTTTAATTCATCACGTTTTGTTTGTACATTAATAAAAGGAAATTGCACAGACAGGAACTGCAAAGTATTGTATAGCAGAAGTAATAAGCAGACAGCAAAAGGTCTGTTTGGAACATTGAAGTTCATTTGCAAGCTATGGACTACGCAAAAGTATTTTTTGAAGCAAAGTGTGGCTATGCATTCAAATTTGCCAAAATAAGCTAAAGATATAGCTCAGTTTCCCTAATTTCTTTTTTATTAATTTATTTTTTTATTTATTTTTTTTTATGGCAAACTTTTGTTCTGGAATTAGTGCTAGAACATTTAGCTGTACTATAAAGTTCTTAGTTGATTTATTGATAACCTTTGTGAGAATTTTCTGAAGAGATTCTGTAAAAAAACAGGACTAAATGTGACAGGTGAGGCCAGAACCTATCACCTAGGAGTGAACCTGTTGTATTGTATTCTAAAGGCTTTATTCCTATTTTATTCTGCTGAAACAATGGACTCTAATGCTGGTACCTTCTTAGAGAAAAGTATAAATCAGGAAAATTGGAGTTCAGAAATCAAAACTCTAATTGACAATTTTGTGACCTTGCTTTTATTTTTGTCAAATGTCTTTTTGGTTTGGGTTTTTTTTTTTTTTTTTTTTTTTTTTTTTTTTTTTTTTTTTTGCCATTCTCAGAATTTTGAGGTCTTGGAAATCCTTTCAGTTGAAGGAGAGGAAAAGATAAGCAGGACCAGAATTAAAATGATTCATAATTATGTAAAACTTCAGCAGAACCCGGTATAAGAAGATATGGAAAAAGAACTGGATAAAATTACGTTTCTTTGTACAGAAAGGAACTGTTACAGCTGATTCCCAGAAGAAAATACCGTTCTCAGTAACTTATTATCAGAGAAAACTTAATAGAACCCTAAAAGTAACACCTGAAACCCAAGCTTACAATGGTGTTGTCTGGAAATCAGTCCTTCAACCATTAAAACGCAGAATATTTTCTTCTTGTGGCTCAAGAGGGCTGTTTTGCTGTGGGGAGCCTGAGAATATCTGTCATTGCACAAAGACAGGAGGCTACACTGCCAATGCTGCAAGTGCAAGCAGGGGCTCAGGTGCAATCTGTCCCTTTGGGTTGTCTTAAGTAACCTCTGTGTCTTTTCTTTTTGCAGAAGTACATAGCAAACAAAAAGAGAGTGGAAAAAGGCACATCTGGGAAAGGGGACACTCCTGAAAAGGCACAGTCTTTGTGGTTTAAGGAGAAATTTAGTCAGCCTCTCTCAAGCAGTACTCATCTCTCCTTCTCTGAGTGTTGTGATGTATTCTTTGCTCCTTCTGCAGATAAAAGACAAATCCAGCACATAATTCCAAAACCCAATTAAGTTTAGTATAGAATTAAAGAGTTTGAAAGGTAGATTGATTTAATCAACTGTGGATTATTTATGTTGGATTCAGATGTCTTATTTTGAATAATTTGAGTTTATTTAGCTTGAATAATAGGTGAAGGAATATGAAATCTCAGTGATCATTTAGTATGCACATGACAGGGTACTAGTGTCTACTGGTGTGAAAAGAGTCATAAAAACAGCAATTGCATCCTTGGAATATTGCAGAGTACAGAAACCAAATTTCCATCCCTTTCTCTCCAATATACAAAGGTTAAACCATCATCCATCACTTGTGCATTTTATATTTATTTGTTGCCCTTGTTCTTGCTATGGTTTGGGGTTTGTTGGATTTTTTTTTCCTCCCTGCATCATCTTCATAAAGACAATCTTTCACCAAAGCAGCTGGTGACAGAAATGAAGTGTTGCACAATTACTCGTAGTCTTCTAAGGCACAATGTCAATCTTTAGGGAAATTAATTCCTCAGAATGCATTAGGATTCACCTTTCATTCACTGGGAACCCTAAGAAAAAGTGTCCAGAAACTGGTAGGATGCTTGTGGCATGAGATCTTTTCATATTCTCCGATTAATATCATGGATCCCAGGGATGTTGTCTATGTGGATTTGACCTGATGTGTACAAGGTCAAAAGCAGACATGAGTCCAATAAAGTTGGTTTGTAATCCAATGTTATTGGTTTCAAAAAGCCAGACTAGCCCTAAAAGCGTCAGGACATCATCATCTTTTAGACAGAAGCTTTCTAAACCAGTAAGTGCTAAAGGTAGAAAAGGAATCTTGGAGAAGATTCTCTACAGGAGTGTGGCTTCCCTCTAATCTTCACCAAATATCTGCAGTTTGGCGGTGCTGGATCTAACTACTGAACTTTGTTTTTATGGCTGACACAGCTGCCTCAGCAGTTCTGTTGTCATTTCTGAATTCTGAATGCAATGTCCTTTTTCACACTGAAGGGGATGAGCACTGCACCCCCTCAGGTGGGTCTAAAAACAGGATTACCCTACTTGATCTCTGAGAGGTGAGGAAGCCCATCAAGTCAGTGAAAACATTATATTTGGGTCCAGGAATCTTGTTGAGCTACCACTGTGTTGACACAACAAGTGAAATGAACTATTTAATCTCAAATTTATGGTAAGATGTCAATTCAGTAAATGAGGTTTAATGAAGATAGATTAAATCTACAAACACTTTCATGCATTACCATGCCATGAACAAGTAGTTTCTTGCAAAAACTGCTTTTTAAAAATATAGAATGTAATGAGGAACAAAAGGACAAAAGGATAATTACTATTAGATAAGATTTTCACTAAGCAATGTTTCATCAGTTGAAGGTTTGTTTTCATCACATTTTCAGTCCTATTTAACATTTTTCAGTTAGGTTTTGCCGTACGTAGCCCTGCATTTGATATTCTTGATTTGTAAAAGGTGCAGAGAATTTTAAAAGCAGATAAACAGAGAGATACTTGGTGCCAACCACAGTCTGAAAGACCTGAGATTTGTGGTGGCTTTATAGAACCATAGAATCAGTTAGTCCATTTTCCCTGTTACAAGCCTCTTCCTAATCACTAATGTAAAAATTCAGAAGGATGAGTGGCATCTTGCAGTGGACAAATGTAGGAAAAATACAGAAAGGAAGGGGTTTTTTTTTTTTGCTGAAAGCAGCACCTTTTTGTGGTTTAAGGAGAGAAACAAAACGGAAATAAAACATATATTTATAGAAAAATATAAAGCGTAATATATGTGTATCCATATGTGTGTATATATACATATTTATGTTGAATATTTTCGTGACACAAACCAGAGCCAGACACTGAGAGGTTCAGAAGAGCATTGTAGATCTTGGAGCACAGAGCAGCTGGATTCATCTGGTGAGGCCAGAGCAACACAGCAGCAGCAAGAACAAGTGGCCACAGAAATCAAAACCCATCCCTTAACAATATTCAGCTTGAGCAAACATCATTGACCATGGGGAAAACCTCTCCTTTCCTTGCCTGGACAGGGTCTTTATTAATATTAACTTGGATGTGAGCATTAATCTCTTTATTTAGGCTTGGGAACCAGCGAGTAGAACAATTAATTGGGTCAGAGAGTGTGAATCTGTTTGTCTAAGCTTATAAACAAGTACTACTGCTGGAGGATATCTGTGGTATTATTATTGATGAAACAAAGTGAAGGTTTATGCATTCAAATAACATGTTGACAGGCACGGTGGCAATTCCTGTGCTATCTCATGCTGCTCAAAAATATATTTAGCATAGACTTTTCTTGGGATCTTTACCCATCTGTATCATTCTGTCACCTCACAGTATGTTTTCTACCTCTATATTTTTCATGCAAATGGAAATGAAAAATGATTGCAGTGTTAATTACACCTTTGTGGATTAATGGCAAAATAACAAAGCGTGGAGCAATCGCAGTAAAATCTGGGTAAGAGAGTTGAAAGCAAGCCAGGGTGATTTAAAGGGGATGCTTCATTTCTCCTGGTCTAGAGGTTATTTCATTCTCCTTTAGAAAAAAAAAAAAGGAAGCCAAAATCAATTCTAAGGACAACTTTTACGTCTCATTCAGTGGTTATTTGATGGAAAATACGTAAGTAGCTGCTGGAGTATAGACTAAGACCAATTTTCCTTGGCTATTACAGAGGAATTGTGTCCACATATAGGTTTTCACTGCACAGATAAATGTTTTGCTCATGTATTTGGCTTTTTTCTTTGTCTAAAATTAGAGAAGAACATTTTCAACAGAAGAGGCAGACAATTCCTTTATTTTTTATCATTATAACCTGCAGTTATAGTGGCAATTTTTTTCTGGAGATGATATATAGCTTGACTTTCCTAGACAGAGGAAATAAGTGAATACAGGTCTCACCAGTCAATGCTTTATTCACTGAACTATTGTAGCGATGAGAAGGAATGATTTCCACTTGCAGTGCAGGTTAGAGGGAGGGTGATAGACAACCTTATATTTTGTAGAGACCCAAGTGATGGAGAAGGCTGCAGCGCAGACTGAGCCACTCTGAACCTCCAAGGTTCTCAAGGAAAACACAAAGTTATTTATCAGTTCTGATCAAACATAGCAAAAATAAGTTCTCAGTGTGGTTAATTATACTCTAATTTGTATCTAATGCAGTATGATACAGAAGACATCAGGAGCTGCTTACAATTTTAGATTGGCAGACTCAGGGCAGACATTTCCTACTCCAGTTCTGAGCTAGAAATTTAAATACGCCAGAAAACTACCACAAATAATAGTTCATCATGATTAATGCTGCAAGGCAATATTTAATGAGATGGGTGACAAAAGGCCGAAACTAGGCAGTGTTGCATGCTGCTGTAATACCATTCTGAGCAGCTCTCTAATGGCTACTGGGCTGTTTTGATCACAAGTACAAAGATTGTTTCATTGGAAACCCAAAAGGACCAATATTTTGTCTCTGCAAATGAAACTCAGTGTGGTTCTTCCAACCAATGGTAAGCAGCTTTGAATAATATTGCTCTTTTTTTTTTAATAGGCTGGCATCTACTTGCAAACTTTAAACAGTTATAAAGAAGATTTTAATATTCTATAATATGCATATTTCTAATTTATACTTTATAAGGCCTTAGTCATTAAGGACTTAAGAATTGTGACTTTGTGAATCCAGAGACAGAACTGAGATTTTTTTTTTATTTTTTTTTTTTTTATTTTTTTTTTTTTATTTTTTTGCAGGTGTTGAGATGTAATAGGTAACCGGTCATTCTGGTTGGGAATCAAAATGTACCAAAATGAATATCAGTCACACAATTTGTTTGTGTGTCAGTGGTTACATAAGTTCCCATGCTGCAACCAAGCTGGTTAAATAAGCCTTCCATTTTAAGGTTGAGTGGATCTGAATTTTCTACTTCAGTAATGCCCAGGTACCCAAGTGGTGCACTTAGAGGCAGTTATAAAAGTTTATAACAAAAAGATAGTTCATGCACCAGAGAATTAATAACTCTGTACAAAATATGAGCCATCAGTTAGATACAGGTGTATGAGAATAAAAAAAAATAAAAGAGGAAGAGCTTGGGAGAGCTTGTGTGCTTTACACACACTTTATGCCCATCTTTTGCCAAGATTTAGAAATTAGAACCCAGTTACACAACTAAAATCTACTTCACATTTCCCCAGACAAGTAAACTACCAAGCAGCAAATTTTTAAAAATAATGATCTTTATTTAAGCTTTGGCAGAGGAAAATAAAATTATCCTATGACTATTTCTGAACTGCCAGAAATAATCTTGTTAAAAAAAAAAAAAATTTCTGCTCTAGGATGCACACTTAGATTTATGCAAGAACTTTTCACAAGATATTAATATCAGTTCTATTGTTCTTGCAAAAATTGAACTACAGAAGTGTAATAAAGCATCAAATTGTTCCTTGATGACTACTTTTTCATTTGTTTTACATTGTTGTCAGTCTTTGGAGGAACTGTTTATTATTACTTGTCAGTGAAGACTTGAGAGCCTGAATAGCACTGAAGACTAAGTAAATACATGGTCTCCAGGTTGAAAAGCAAATTATAGAGTAATTTCTTTTAATACAATTAATAGACATTGCACTCAAAAGTGTAGCATATAGCATGTTGATGATATTGTTGAATGTTTCATATGCTTATCAAAAGATCATGGTTTTAGATTGAAAAACTAATTCAGGGAATATATTTTTATGAGACTAAAAATACATAGTTTCTCAGAATAAACATTGGATGGACAAATATATGATTTCATGAACAGCAAAAAGAAAGCTACATATTGTTAGGTGAGAGAGGAATCACAAGGGCATTTCTGCAGTGTAAAAGATCATCCTGATCTCTGAACAGATGCACCGAGCATGTCTGTACAAACGTGGCATTTAAAAGTTGTCCAAGGTGCAAAAGACAGGTGCAGGGGAGACTGTGTTTATCTAACACCTCTCTTTTGAAATCATCAGATCCTATGAATTCATTAAGGTTTTTAAAAGTCTGCACTTTGAAGCTAGTCATGGAAATATCCAGATCACATTACTGTCAAGTCAATAGTACAGCTGTGGATAGATCTAAACATAATATAGCACAACAATCCAATAGACTTTTAAAAATGATAAAGCCATGCTATAAGATGCTCATATCTTGTTACTTCAGATCTCTTAAAACTACATTATGGCATAAAAATTGGATAAACTAAGAAATGTTCCTATAGTTAGTCCATTTTCCCTGTTACAAGCCTCTTCCTAATCACTAATGTAAAAATTCAGAAGGATGAGTGGCATCTTGCAGTGGACAAATGTAGGAAAAATACAGAAAGGAAGGGGTTTTTTTTTTTGCTGAAAGCAGCCTTTTTGTTGGTTTAGGAGAGAAACAAAACGGAAATAAAACATATATTTATAGAAAAATATAAAGCGTAATATATGTGTATCATATGTGTGTATATATACATATTTATGTTGAATATTTTCGTGACACAAACCAGAGCCAGACACTGAGAGGTTCAGAAGAGCATTGTAGATCTTGGAGCACAGAGCAGCTGGATTCATCTGGTGAGGCCAGAGCAACACAGCAGCAGCAAGAACAAGTGGCCACAGAAATCAAAACCCATCCCTTAACAATATTCAGCTTGAGCAAACATCATTGACCATGGGGAAAACCTCTCCTTTCCTTGCCTGGACAGGGTCTTTATTAATATTAACTTGGATGTGAGCATTAATCTCTTTATTTAGGCTTGGGAACCAGCGAGTAGAACAATTAATTGGGTCAGAGAGTGTGAATCTGTTTGTCTAAGCTTATAAACAAGTACTACTGCTGGAGGATATCTGTGGTATTATTATTGATGAAACAAAGTGAAGGTTTATGCATTCAAATAACATGTTGACAGGCACGGTGGCAATTCCTGTGCTATCTCATGCTGCTCAAAAATATATTTAGCATAGACTTTTCTTGGGATCTTTACCCATCTGTATCATTCTGTCACCTCACAGTATGTTTTCTACCTCTATATTTTTCATGCAAATGGAAATGAAAAATGATTGCAGTGTTAATTACACCTTTGTGGATTAATGGCAAAATAACAAAGCGTGGAGCAATCGCAGTAAAATCTGGGTAAGAGAGTTGAAAGCAAGCCAGGGTGATTTAAAGGGGTCTTCATTTCTCCTGGTCTAGAGGTTATTTCATTCTCCTTAGAAAAAAAAAAAGGAAGCCAAAATCAATTCTAAGGACAACTTTTACGTCTCATTCAGTGGTTTATTTGATGGAAAATACGTAAGTAGCTGCTGGAGTATAGACTAAGACCAAGTTTTCCTTGGCTATTACAGAGGAATTGTGTCCACATATAGGTTTTCACTGCACAGATAAATGTTTTGCTCATGTATTTGGCTTTTTTCTTTGTCTAAAATTAGAGAAGAACATTTTCAACAGAAGAGGCAGACAATTCCTTTATTTTTTATCATTATAACCTGCAGTTATAGTGGCAATTTTTTTCTGGAGATTGAGATATATAGCTTGACTTTCTGAGACAGAGGAAATAAGTGAATACAGGTCTCACCAGTCAATGCTTTATTCACTGAACATTGTAGCGATGAGAAGGAATGATTTCCACTTGCAGTGCAGGTTAGAGGGAGGGTGATAGACAACCTTATATTTTGTAGAGACCCAAGTGATGGAGAAGGCTGCAGCGCAGACTGAGCCACTCTGAACCTCCAAGGTTCTCAAGGAAAACACAAAGTTATTTATCAGTTCTGATCAAACATAGCAAAAATAAGTTCTCAGTGTGGTTAATTATACTCTAATTTGTATCTAATGCAGTATGATACAGAAGACATCAGGAGCTGCTTACAATTTTAGATTGGCAGACTCAGGGCAGACATTTCCTACTCCAGTTCTGAGCTAGAAATTTAAATACGCCAGAAAACTACCACAAATAATAGTTCATCATGATTAATGCTGCAAGGCAATATTTAATGAGATGGGTGACAAAAGGCCGAAACTAGGCAGTGTTGCATGCTGCTGTAATACCATTCTGAGCAGCTCTCTAATGGCTACTGGGCTGTTTTGATCACAAGTACAAAGATTGTTTCATTGGAAACCCAAAAGGACCAATATTTTGTCTCTGCAAATGAAACTCAGTGTGGTTCTTCCAACCAATGGTAAGCAGCTTTGAATAATATTGCTTCTTTTTTTTTTAATAGCTGGCTTCCTACTTGCAACTTTAAACAGTTATAAAGAAGTATTTTAATATTCTATAATATGCATATTTCTAATTTATATTTATAAGGCCTTAGTCATTAAGGACTTAAGAATTGTGACTTTGTGAATCCAGAACAGAACTGAGATTTTTTTTTATTTTTTTTTTTTTATTTTTTTTTTTTTATATTTTTTGCAGGTTGTTGAGATGTATAGGTAACCGGTCTTCTGGTTGGGAATCAAAATGTACCAAATGAATATCAGTCACACAATTTGTTTGTGTGTCAGTGGTTACATAAGTTCCCATGCTGCAACCAAGCTGGTTAAATAAGCCTTCCATTTTAAGGTTGAGTGGATCTGAATTTTCTACTTCAGTAATGCCCAGGTACCCAAGTGGTGCACTTAGAGGCAGTTATAAAAGTTTATAACAAAAAGATAGTTCATGCACCAGAGAATTAATAACTCTGTACAAAATATGAGCCATCAGTTAGATACAGGTGTATGAGAATAAAAAAAAAGAGGAAGAGCTTGGAGAGCTTGTGTGCTTTACACACACTTTATGCCCATCTTTTGCCAAGATTTAGAAATTAGAACCCATTACACAACTAAAATCTACTTCACATTTCCCCAGACAAGTAAACTACCAAGCAGCAAATTTTTAAAAATAATGATCTTTATTTAAGCTTTGGCAGAGGAAAATAAAATTATCCTATGACTTTTGAACTGCCAGAATAATCTTGTTAAAAAAAAAAAAATTTCTTTCTCTAGGATGCACACTTAGATTTATGCAAGAACTTTTCACAAGATATTAATATCAGTTCTATTGTTCTTGCAAAAATTGAACTACAGAAGTGTAATAAAGCATCAAATTGTTCCTTGATGACTACTTTTTCATTTGTTTTACATTGTTGTCAGTCTTTGGAGGAACTGTTTATTATTACTTGTCAGTGAAGACTTGAGAGCCTGAATAGCACTGAAGACTAAGTAAATACATGGTCTCCAGGTTGAAAAGCAAATTATAGAGTAATTTCTTTTAATACAATTAATAGACATTGCACTCAAAAGTGTAGCATATAGCATGTTGATGATATTGTTGAATGTTTCATATGCTTATCAAAAGATCATGGTTTTAGATTGAAAAACTAATTCAGGGAATATATTTTTATGAGACTAAAAATACATAGTTTCTCAGAATAAACATTGGATGGACAAATATATGATTTCATGAACAGCAAAAAGAAAGCTACATATTGTTAGGTGAGAGAGGAATCACAAGGGCATTTCTGCAGTGTAAAAGATCATCCTGATCTCTGAACAGATGCACCGAGCATGTCTGTACAAACGTGGCATTTAAAAGTTGTCCAAGGTGCAAAAGACAGGTGCAGGGGAGACTGTGTTTATCTAACACCTCTCTTTTGAAATCATCAGATCCTATGAATTCATTAAGGTTTTTAAAAGTCCTCAGTAGACTAAAAAGGAAATATTATATAGTTGTATTATATTTTTGTTTTAACTCAGTTACTCAGCTGTCACCGAGGTCAAGACCTGCTTTCAAAAAAGCTAGATTCCACTTGTTCATGTTTCTTCTACTGACTTCTCAGATCTTCATAAACATCTCTAGAGAAAAAGCATTATAATGCTCACATGAGTTCCACTAAACTTCCAATTTCCTGAAAATTTATCAGTAGCAGTAGAAACCTTTAAATTCTTGTATTTCACAAAAATATTCCCATTGTAGCTTTGCCTCACATTATTTTAAATTAAACTATGAAGCAACAAAAGAGGTCAAGGTAAACTCAATTAAAATAATAGTGCATTGACATATGTTTGTAAGTAGATGTTTAAAGGTATTTTATGAAGGTTACAGTGTTTGTAACAAATGGCGTGCTGAGTGGTCCCCTGTTGCTTATGAAGTTAGAAAGGCATTCCCTATGGCTGCATAATTTCTTTCAAGCCTCTTATAGAATAGTACACATCTCCAGTTTAACATAAACACGGCCCTTCAACAGCAACATATAAAATACCTAGCTCTCTATTTGTTGAAATAATGGATAAGGTGAATCCAAATGTTTTGGCAAGTTTTCTAGGTTCAAAGACAGAAATGTATTTCCCCATAAAATAAGTCATCTACAACTATTAACCACCCAAAAATGTAAAAGAACTAGAATAGCTGTTCAAAGGATAGACTTTGCTGCTGAGTACTCAGCAGGTTTAAGATCTAATAATAGTGTTTAAAGAAATTTGAATTTTCTTTTTTATCTGGTTTGCCTTTGGAAGCTTCTAAGCAATTATACTGATCAGCTTTACCCCCCCTCTCAAGGTGTTTGATGACTAATATATTTGAAGAGATGAGAATTGGAATCCTTACCAGGGGAGTTTTTGTCACAAGCCTGGATTTGGCCCTCAGTCTTTTTGAAGATCATTTACATCTGTCCTCCTTCCCCTAACAACAAAAAAAAAAAAAAAAAAGAAAAAAAAAATTAGAAATTAAAAAGCTCAGTAAAAACCAAACCCAAGAACAATCCTGTGGTCCTCAGAGCTTCACATTTTATTGCATAATTGCTAAAATTAAATGTTTCAAAATAGAAGATGATAATGTTCCCTAAATAAGCAAAATATAAGCTTTGGTACACCCATATTGAATTTATCATGAGATATAATTGACTCACCAGTTTAATAACATCTATTTATACATTTGATTTGTTGCTGAGGCTTTTTATAGTTGAAAACCTCAAATTACCAAAGCAAGTGGTACCAAAAGACAATATTGAAACCTTGACAATTTCTATTTAAATTTCTTGCCTCTCTATATATGTGCAAAACCGTGGGACTTAAGCTTTGTTATTCAGGACTCATACAAAGACCTATGCAAACTTTGATAAGGAAAAATTTGGGTTTGAGTGTTTTGAAAATATTTAGTTCATTAGCAATTGTTTAACTTTGCAGAATTCTCAGTAAGCTATAAAGAATTATATTTATGTTTCTGAGAAATGGTTATGACAGTTCCAAAGTAATCCTTTTAAGGAGTTTCTCAATGAAGTTTATACTTTTCTATTAAAAAAGCAGCATCATAGGCTGTTAGTTTTAATCAGGAAAAGAGTGAATTCCCACAAATGATTAACTATTTCCAAACATTTTATACAGGTAGCTAAAGGAAAGTATTCTGAGAAAAGACATTAAAACAAATATTCACAGAGTGCACGGACCATAGATAATGAAGAACTGACCCAAGGAATGCCCTGGTCAATGCTAAATTGAAAGAGCAAGTGGGGGACAAGCTATTTAGCATTTACTTAAGTAAAACTCTCCTCAAGGAAATGTTTGAGGTCATCAGGATTTCATTTTCATTGGAGGCTCTTCCCTCCAAATTCTCTCTTTGCTTTATGCAAGAGTAATCCTCAGGGGTCAGTCCTGGGGTCAGTCCTGGGGCCAGTACTGTTCCTCACCTTTGTCAGTAACATGGACTGAGGATTTGTCAGTAATGTGGATTGAGGCTCCCTCAGTGATGACATGAGCTCTGTGGGGCAGTCGACACACGGGAGGGAGGGATGGCATCCAGAGCCTGGACAGTTTGGTTGGACCATGCAACCCTGAAGTTCAGCAGGCCAAGTGCAGATCCTGCACCTGCATTGGGGCAGTCCAGGCACGGCACAGTTGGGCAGAGAATGATTGAGAGGCAGCCCTGGGGGAAGGGCTTGGGGGGGATGGGTGATGAAAACTCACCAGGAGCTGGCAGAGAACGCTCACAGCCCAGAAAGCCACGAATCCTGGGCTGCATCCAGGCAGCGTGGGGCAGCAGGCAGGGAGGGGATTCTGCCCTCTTTGTCTGCTTCTTGCTGAGACCGCTGGAGCATCCAGCTGGGTTCCCAATTTAGAGGGACATGAACTGTTGGAGCAAGTAGAGGAAGCCACAAAGTTGTAGAGGACTGGAGCACCTCCCTACAAGCAGGCTGAGAAAGTTGGGGTTGTTCAGCCTGGGGAAGAGAAGGATGTGTGGAGACCTCACAGCAACCTGGCAGGAGGTGACGGGGCCAGCAGGAAAAATGGAGAGGGACTCTTTGTCAGGAACTGTAGCAGATAGGACAAGGATAGAGTTCAAATGTAAGAGGAAGGAATTTTTAGGTTAGATATGGAAGAAATTCTTTACTGCAAGGGTGATGAGGCAGTGGGAGAGGTTGCCCAGAATAATTGTGGATGTCCCAGCCCTGGAAAGCTTCAAGAGCAGGATGGGGGAATTGAGCACTTGACTCTGGAGGTGTCCTGCATTGCAGGAGGGCTGGAATTAAATGGTCTTTAAGGGCACTTCCAACTCAAGGCATCCTTAATATAGGAACATTTCTTAGTTTATCCAATTTTTATGCCATAATGTAGTTTTAAGAGATCTGAAGTAACAAGATATGAGCATCTTATAGCTATGGCTTTATTCATTTTTAAAAGTCTATTGGATTGTTGTGCTATATTATGTTTAGATCTATCCACAGCTGTACTATTGACTTGACAGTAATGTGATCTGGATATTTCCATGACTAGCTTCAAAGTGCACACTGTCATTATAGTCTGGATGTGCTTGCATAGGCACTTTTTTCGAAAAAGTTATTAGTTCAATAGCAAGAAAAGAAAACATTTAAATGTTGTATTAAAGTTCGATGTCTTCCCTGCAACTTCCAGAAGCTTCTGATTTTATGGAAGTTCTTGCATTAAACCCTGAAAAGAGTTCTCCCAAAGCATGAAAATATGAAGTCATTAAAATCTGAGCTTTTCGTGGTACAGATTCAGACATTCTTTATGACAGAATAATACAACTAACAACAACCTACAGTGACCTGGGGGAAATGACACCTTCTAAGAAAAAGGGTGACTCTCCCTTGTGACTTTGGATTCAAACCAGATATCTAAACCATGCATGTCCAAGCACGAAGCCTGAGTTATTCCACTGCAGTCATTTCAGCCTTGGCTCGTTCAGGTTGCTGTGGTGAATGCTGGTCACCTCGTGAGGCACCCAGGAGCCTGTGCCATCCTCTGCCTCGTGTGCTTCACTTGAAGCTACAGCTTCAGTGGCTTCATTGACTGCCTGAGTCATAACACAAACTAGGTCATCCATACCCAAGCTGGATGTCCCAGTCGTTGGATCAATGAATCACCTCCTCTAATTTTCTGGCCCAATGTCTCTATTCAATTATTTAAAGAATCTGTGACCTTTTCTGCCACAGGTAAACATAGCTGGTCATCAGAGCATTTAGCTGTAATGAGGGAAACCCAGGCTGAAGACCTTTTGCTCCATTCAGGTTCTTATTTAACTGCCCTTGGATGCTGTGGGATAACCTCTCTACAGTTTTGTTGCCACAGATATTTCTGTCTTCTTTACCTTCCAGTCTCAAGCTCACAAGTACATAAAATACAACTAATTTTAAGGAATATTTGCAGAGATGGGAAAACAATTTCCCCCACTTCCAATCACCAGTCTTTGAGGAAAAGCATCTTGGCTTCCTGTTATGTGTGTTTATTTAATTATTTGTATTACATTTTCTGTTAGGCATCATATATTTTTAATGGGAAAAATGGAAGAACTGCTTAGGTGCTCAAGAAATATTATTTTTCCGTATAGTATTGTTTGAGTTTCTACTTCATATGATTCCTAAATTATATCAGTATCATAAAAATAATTTTTTGAAAGTGTTTTAAAATCACTTTCCTTGTGTGGAAGTATTTTGACATGTAGTACTTTGTAAAAAATTACTATGCTAATGAATATCGTCAAAGATCTAAAACTCAGTAAGGCTCTTTGAACCATGAGATGTTCAAAAATATTACCTTTTGGTTACTTTTGTTCATTTTTTAAACTTTCTAGATTAACAGAGTGCACTCAGGTTACATTTTCAAGCTTTTCTCTAACCTTCCTACAAGTGTAGGAATTCATGCTTATTAACAGCAATAAACACTGAGACTAATGTATTACTGTAAGCCCAGAAAAGAGGACAGAAATCTCACTAAAATTTGCAAGGCATACAATAAAATAATTCTGCAGGTTAACCCTGTGTTACCAAGGCTCGGTATAGTTCTGCTGTAAAGTAGTTCTGTTGAAGAACTGAAGCTCTGTTTCGGATCATGAATTGACATTATATTGCCTTCCATTCATAGTGTCTTAAAAGTAATGTTCATGCAGCGCTGTGGCACACTCGGAGTGTAAATCAACTTATTCCCTGAATATACCCACCTTAACATTTCTGGGGTGTATTTTTCTCATTTGCTCTAATTCCAGAAAACTCAAAGGCTAGACAGGTTATCAGCACAGAATGACAGTCTAAAACATCTTCCAAAAGAGCTAAAAGTCTCAACCTGAAGCTTTGTCATGTCCATTAAGCTATCTGTAAGCTGCTGGGCATGAACAGCCATGTTGCTTATTACAAACAATGGGCCATTTACATTTTAATGTGAGAATATGATTCAGAAAATCTTGGAATATCTGCTTGTATCAAACACTGCAGTTAGAGCTTTCACATATACCATGATTACACAAGCTTATTTTTTTCTTTCTTTTTTTTTTTTTTTGTGGTCAATGTAATAGTTTTCCCATCTTTTCCTCATTTGTCATTGCTTTACTTGTGATTTCATTTTTTAGAGAATTTGGTGCTTGTCTGCAATAAAACCAAAGCAGCAGTTTTTTTTTTTTACCTCAGTGATAAGTTAATGCCTTAGTACATGGCGAAGGGGGACTGCATATGATTAGCAGTCTTGGAGTGCTGCATGCTCAGGAGCAGCTAGATTCAGAAAAATGTGTTAAGGCAACATTAGGCCTGGAAGACTGCAGGAAGTGATGCAAGGGAAGGTGCCAATTTGTGTTCTATCAGCATCATTTAGCTAACTGCATTACACTTCCTGTAGACAATTTCTACTAATAGGAGATGGTTACTCCATCATTAATGTTAAGTATTTCCAAACTCTTCTCTCTTCTGAGATCCATTATTAGTGCTCTGATTTCTATAAACAATGCACAGCCACAACAGCAAATGTGCAGCTAGGGGAGCCATGCAGTATTTTTGAATGTCAGACCACTGAGGGGCATTACTTTTTAACTCCAGGTCTGCAAACGGTGATACAAACTTCCTTGCTCACTACCTTGAGAACTTGCCAGACAGCTTCCTGCCAGCTCTTCCATACTGGACGTATCATTCCCTTGTTCTGTCAGAATGACAAAAAATCAGACATGGGATTTAGGATATGCTAAGTTAATAGCATCATCTCAGCATTAACAGTGTAGAACATATTATGTTCTTAATCTGACTGAACTGGAAAGTCAAGCTATGCCCACCTGCTGCTTTCTTATAAGGATTCAGCATTAGAAGTATTGGCTTTGCCAGAAGAAATAAATCTGGCAAGAATGGTTTGAACTGCTTTTCTCTAATCCCATCTATCTTGTTGTCTGCCTACTTATCTCAAGTACCCATCTCTGTCATGGTGCTAAACTTTGTAAATTTCAGAGCCACCCAATAATTTGAGTCTTCATATTAATTCTTTTAAACTAGAATAATTCCTCCTTCTCTGGTTTTATTTCGTTTATGAAAATAAAATAATATGTAAAATGTAATCATGAACAGTACAGCATTTTACTATGAGAAAAGAATTCCCTCAAACAGATAGAATTTGGATCTTGGCGTTTCTATATTTCCTATTAGCTCCTTTCATCTTGGAAGGAAGTAATGAAAAACAATCTATTGGGTTATTTCCTTGTAGGAGATCAAAAATCATACAGGAAGAAAAAAAACACAAACAAAAGCAGTTCAGACTATATTCAGCAGTACAAATACTTCCTTAAGTAAGGAGAAATCCTCTGTAAAAGATATTTTCAAATGCAACTTTTGTTTAGAATGAGTTATCTTCATGAGGGTGAAGCCAAATAAATATTTGTATCTGAGTTTCAATTTTGGGGGATTAAATGAGATTATATATGTATTTTACCTAACAAAAGAGTACATAGAAAATCTCCTCTTCTTTGTTCACTCAGATACTCTTTTGTTAGGTAAAATACATATATAATCTCATTTAATCCCCCAAAATTGAAACTCAGATACAAATATTTATTTGGCTTCACCCTCATGAAGATAACTCATTCTAAACAAAAGTTGCATTTGAAAATATCTTTTACAGAGGATTTCTCCTTACTTAAGGAAGTATTTGTACTGCTGAATATAGTCTGAACTGCTTTTGTTGTGTTTTTCTTTCCTGTATGATTTTTGATCTCCTACAGGAAATAACCCAATTAGTGTTTTTCATTACTTCCTTCCAAGATGAAAGGAGCAATAGGAAATATAGAAACGCCAAGATCCAAATTCTATCTGTTTGAGGGAATTCTTTTCTCATAGTAAAATGCTGTACTGTTCATGATTACATTTTACATATTATTTTATTTTCATAAACGAAATAAAACCAGAGAAGGAGGAATTATTCTAGTTTAAAAGAATTAATATGAAGACTCAAATTATTGGGTGGCTCTGAAATTTACAAAGTTTAGCACCATGACAGAGATGGGTACTTGAGATAAGTAGGCAGACAACAAGATAGATGGGATTAGAGAAAAGCAGTTCAAACCATTCTTGCCAGATTTATTTCTTCTGGCAAAGCCAATACTTCTAATGCTGAATCCTTATAAGAAAGCAGCAGGTGGGCATAGCTTGACTTTCCAGTTCAGTCAGATTAAGAACATAATATGTTCTACACTGTTAATGCTGAGATGATGCTATTAACTTAGCATATCCTAAATCCCATGTCTGATTTTTTGCATTCTGACAGAACAAGGGAATGATACGTCCAGTATGGAAGAGCTGGCAGGAAGCTGTCTGGCAAGTTCTCAAGGTAGTGAGCAAGGAAGTTTGTATCACCGTTTGCAGACCTGGAGTTAAAAAGTAATGCCCCTCAGTGGTCTGACATTCAAAAATACTGCATGGCTCCCCTAGCTGCACATTTGCTGTTGTGGCTGTGCATTGTTTATAGAAATCAGAGCACTAATAATGGATCTCAGAAGAGAGAAGAGTTGGAAATACTTAACATTAATGATGGAGTAACCATCTCCTATTAGTAGAAATTGTCTACAGGAAGTGTAATGCAGTTAGCTAAATGATGCTGATAGAACACAAATTGGCACCTTCCCTTGCATCACTTCCTGCAGTCTTCCAGGCCTAATGTTGCCTTAACACATTTTTCTGAATCTAGCTGCTCCTGAGCATGCAGCACTCCAAGACTGCTAATCATATGCAGTCCCCCTTCGCCATGTACTAAGGCATTAACTTATCACTGAGGTAAAAAAAAAAAAACTGCTGCTTTGGTTTTATTGCAGACAAGCACCAAATTCTCTAAAAAATGGAAATCACAAGTAAAGCAATGACAAATGAGGAAAAGATGGGAAAAACTATTACATTGACCCCAAAAAAAAAAAAAAAAAGAAAGAAAAAATAAAAGCTTGTGTGAGATCATGGTATATGTGAGAAGCTCTAACTGCAGTGTTTGATACAAGCAGATATTCCAAGATTTCTGAATCATATTCTCACATTTAAATGTAAATGGCCCATGTTTGTAATAAGCAACATGGCTGTTCATGCCCAGCAGCTTACAGATAGCTTAATGGACATGACAAAAAGCTTCAGGTTGAGACTTTTAGCTCTTTTGGAAGATGTTTTAGACTGTCATTCTGTGCTGATAACCTGTCTAGCCTTTGAGTTTTCTGGAATTAGAGCAAATGAGAAAAATACACCCCAGAAATGTTAAGGTGGGTATATTCAGGGAATAAGTTGATTTACACTCCGATGTGCCACAGCGCTGCATGAACATTACTTTTAAGACACTATGAATGGAAGGCAATATAATGTCAATTTATGATCCAAACAGAGCTTCAGTTCTTCAACAGAACTACTTTACAGCAGAACTATACCGAGCCTTGGTAACACAGGGTTAACCTGCAGAATTATTTTATTGTATGCCTTGCAAATTTTAGTGAGATTTCTGTCCTCTTTTCTGGGCTTACAGTAATACATTAGTCTCAGTGTTTATTGCTGTTAATAAGCATGAATTCCTACACTTGTAGGAAGGTTAGAGAAAAGCTTGAAAATGTAACCTGAGTGCACTCTGTTAATCTAGAAAGTTTAAAAAATGAACAAAAGTAACCAAAAGGTAATATTTTTGAACATCTCATGGTTCAAAGAGCCTTACTGAGTTTTAGATCTTTGACGATATTCATTAGCATAGTAATTTTTTACAAAGTACTACATGTCAAAATACTTCCACACAAGGAAAGTGATTTTAAAACACTTTCAAAAAATTATTTTTTATGATACTGATATAATTTAGGAATCATATGAAGTAGAAACTCAAACAATACTATACGGAAAAATAATATTTCTTGAGCACCTAACAGTTCTTCCATTTTTCCCATATAAAATATATGATGCCTAACAGAAAATGTAATACAAATAATTAAATAAACACACATAACAGGAAGCCAAGATGCTTTTCTCAAAGACTGGTGATTGGAAGTGGGGGAAATTGTCCCATCTCTGCAAATATTCCTTAAAATTAGTTGTATTTTATGTACTTGTGAGCTTGAGACTGGAAGGTAAAGAAGACAGAAATATCTGTGGCAACAAAACTGTAGAGAGGTTATCCCACAGCATCCAAGGGCAGTTAAATAAGAACCTGAATGAGCAAAAGGTCTTCAGCCTGGGTTTCCCTCATTACAGCTAAATGCTCTGATGACCAGCTATGTACCGTGGCAGAAAAGGTCACAGATTCTTTAAATAATTGAATAGAGACATTGGGCCAGAAAATTAGAGGAGGTGATTCATTGATCCAACGACTGGGACATCCAGCTTGGGTATGGATGACCTAGTTTGTGTATTGACTCAGGCAGTCAATGAAGCCACTGAAGCTGTAGCTTCAAGTGAAGCACACGAGGCAGAGGATGGCACAGGCTCCTGGGTGCCTCACGAGGTGACCAGCATTCACCACAGCAACCTGAACGAGCCAAGGCTGAAATGACTGCAGTGGAATAACTCAGGCTTCGTGCTTGGACATGCATGGTTTAGATATCTGGTTTGAATCCAAAGTCACAAGGGAGAGTCACCCTTTTTCTTAGAAGGTGTCATTTCCCCCAGGTCACTGTAGGTTGTTGTTAGTTGTATTATTCTGTCATAAAGAATGTCTGAATCTGTACCACGAAAAGCTCAGATTTTAATGACTTCATATTTTCATGCTTTGGGAGAACTCTTTTCAGGGTTTAATGCAAGAACTTCCATAAAATCAGAAGCTTCTGGAAGTTGCAGGGAAGACATCGAACTTTAATACAACATTTAAATGTTTTCTTTTCTTGCTATTGAACTAATAACTTTTTTTTTTTTTTTTTAAATCATGAGTTTTGTAGGTAAAACAGGTTAAAAAAGTAAAAGAGGCATAGAAAATCTCCTCTTCTTTGTTCACTCAGATACTCTTTTGTTAGGTAAAATACATATATAATCTCATTTAATCCCCCAAAATTGAAACTCAGATACAAATATTTATTTGGCTTCACCCTCATGAAGATAACTCATTCTAAACAAAAGTTGCATTTGAAAATATCTTTTACAGAGGATTTCTCCTTACTTAAGGAAGTATTTGTACTGCTGAATATAGTCTGAACTGCTTTTGTTTGTGTTTTTTTTCTTCCTGTATGATTTTTGATCTCCTACAAGGAAATAACCCAATAGATTTGTTTTTCATTAATCTTCCTTCCAAGATGAAAGGAGCTAATGGAAATATAGAAACGCCAAGATCCAAATTCTATCTGTTTGAGGAAATTCTTTTCTCATAGTAAAATGCTGTACTGTTCATGATTACATTTTACATATTATTTATTTTCATAACCGAAATAAACCAGAGAAGGAGGAATTATTCTAGTTTAAAAGAATTAATATGAAGACTCAAATTATTGGGTGGCTCTGAAATTTACAAAGTTTAGCACCATGACAGAGATGGGTACTTGAGATAAGTAGGCAGACAACAAGATAGATGGGATTAGAGAAAAGCAGTTCAAACCATTCTTGCCAGATTTATTTCTTCTGGCAAAGCCAATACTTCTAATGCTGAATCCTTATAAGAAAGCAGCAGGTGGGCATAGCTTGACTTTCCAGTTCAGTCAGATTAAGAACATAATATGTTCTACACTGTTAATGCTGAGATGATGCTATTAACTTAGCATATCCTAAATCCCATGTCTG
>VKON01000294.1:153422-168716 GCA_009741485.1 Malurus cyaneus samueli | reverse complement strand
TCATATGAAGTAAGTGCTTTTGCTCATGACTTTTAAAGCTTACTAAAGTTGCAGAGCTTTTCTGAACTGTTCACTGCAGCTCCAGTTACAGTTCTAGAGCTATAAATCTTTAGTTATTATTGTATTTTTTGCTTTCTAAACCATCTTTGAAGTTTTATAATATAGTGTAAATACTTTTACAGCTCTTTAAAGGTACCTCTGCTTTATTTTCCGTGTGTGCATTTCTCCTAGATGTAAGGCCAGTTAAAAATGGAATTATGACTTGAAAAGATAATTCAGGTTTTATTTCTGAAGCTGAGTTTTAAACTACCATATTCTCGCATAACAACATTTTAAAGGCAGAAGAAGAAAAACCATAGTCTGCTTGTGGTACTGAAGTTGAAAATATTTTAGAAAAAAAAAAAAAAAAAAAAAGAGCGGGGAGGGGGAAAGGGAGTAAACAGACTTCAGGCCAGGGTTTTACTTGAGACTGACAACTGTTTTTAAAACACTGCTGACCCTTTAAGCCCATATCCTAGCATAATACATGTTTATGTGATACATTGCAAATAGAAAAAGAGAAGATTCTCTAAATATTAGACTAAAATGGGAACTAACTTAGACAGAAATATTATAGCGAGATTTACCAAACAATGTCTGAAAAAATTACCGTAACTACATACAATGTCATGACAGAAGTGGAATAGTTTTATTTAGAGGGACGTTTTTTCCATATGGACTTGAACTGAAGCTTACTGAACTCAATAGAAAGACTCAAATTTTAAATGAAAGCCTACATGACCTGCCTTTAGGAACTTAAATTCTAAATTAAATAGCTTTGGGTTCTTATTTTTGCTGTGAGCCATAGTTTGTACAACTTTCTCTATGTGGTAATCTAATTAGCAAGTAGCCATATGTGGAGATATGAGAATATTTTATAATTATCTCTATTACTCAATGAGGAAAAAAAATTGAGTTGCTTATAATTGGAAAGAGCAGTTTTGAGTAAAAATTAAATGTCCGTGGAGTGATAAATAATGGTTCTTATTCTTCATGAAACAGATTGATTTACAAGATGTGTTCATGTATAAAGGCAACCTAAGGGTTAATTTTGGCTTCAGTGAACTTAAATTTCAGTGCAGTTTATGATGAAGAATGACCATTATTAAAGAAGGGCATTTACAGGAAAGTCTACTTCGGTATGGAGATTCTGTGTCATGGAAATGACTTCACTATCCCTCGTGGGCTCAGCCCTGGAATGAAGGATGTTGGTTGTGGTTGTAATGATGACTTTGAAAGAGAAGAATTTCATGCCTGCTGTGTGAGAGAGGACTCAAATAGAAACAGCCAGAGACAACTATCCATTGCAAATACTCCATTAATGCAACTTAATGGAAACATACAAAATTGTTATGATTTCTTCCTTCAAAACAGTATATATCCAGTCAGTAAAAATTTTACAATACTCAGCAAAATTGACTTCAGTGTTTTTTTCTCCAGAACTTTGCTCCCAAAATATGCCATAAACAAGCTGGTCTCTTACTGAGAGAAAAAAAAAATAATCCAGGGCAAGAAATAGTCATGCAAGTGTGAGAAAGTGAATAACAAAGAAATTGCTGGTGATATTTGCTGCTTGTTCCATGGAACAAAGAGTTTGTACACTGTACTGTGCACAGCCATTGATCAAATTACTGACATAGTAATATTAGTGTTTGGTTAATTCATTGCACATAAGAAAAAAGAAAATTCTATTAATTTTCCCACATTATTTCTAATTTTGTGGTATTGCACTGTGCAGATACAATGTCTCATATAGTATTTTAAATATGCCATGATGTTTTCCATAGGTCAAAAATTCTTTTGTGCATTACATGCACAAAGAGAAATGTCAGCATATTCTTTTGGCCGGCTCTACTCTCTTTAGCTGTTACAGTTCTTAATTTTTCAAGTTTTCAGAATTGTAAGTTTGGTGGTGCATAAACACTATTTCATGCAAAGAATTCCTATGTTTATTTTTTAAATATGGACTAAGGGGGGGGGGGGTGGATTTGCGAATGATTTTCCCTCATAGTGCAGTGTGTAGATAGGTGCTGCAAGATAAGCGTCGCTTAGTCATTCGAGACTGATATCACCAGGCCAGCATGAGTCTGGTTATGACAGTGTTTTTGTCAGCAGGGCATGTTAGAAAAGATGAGTGATCCTGGTAGTTGTCCCGTAATCCAATCTCTCTGGAAAACATGTACTACTTCTGCTTACTGAATCAACAGGAGTACCCCTCTGGGACTAAATTGCCAACCTGTTCAGCTGCAACCCTCTGAAGCCGAATATATCAGAATAAGCGTAATGACAATTATTAATGACAACCACACAATCGTCATCTCAATACGAAATAATGAGAGTTATTCACTTTTTGTTATGTTCCTCAGTTAAATAAAATTGATACTAAATGTGAAATAGTTTTAGATTACCTATAAGTTATTCTCGACAAGTAACACCAAACATAGCCTGTAATAATTTTGAGGAATATTTCACATTATAGCTATCTTCAAACATATTCTTTTGATACAATTCCAAGATGCGGTCGTCCTGAGATAGGTATCATTTGGCTGTCATTAACTCAGTAGCACCGCTCACAGTGTTGAATTGCACTCTCATCCCGGTTCTCCATGCAACAGCAGCCCCTATAAGAATTAGAGTACAACCTTTAAAACAGCATGCGCTGACATATTGCCTCAATTAGTAAATTTGAGCAAGAAGTAGTATTCAGAAGCTAGGGAAGCAATTCCAACATGCAACTGGGCTTTATCCATCTAGTCTATGAAGTCAAAGCCATATCTCTCAAGAGAGTAAAAAATAATTAAAATCTACAGCAACCCAACTACAAACAGCATATCTACCACTTTCATCATCAGGTTTTACTAATCTAGACACTTATAAGAAATTTTCCACACAAATAACATGAGAACCCCACAACGCCCTTTATCCTTGAACTTTAGTTCGTATTAATCACAAGTTTCTTATTCTAGCGTTTCTAGCCCAACACTCCCTATGTCAGACAAAAAAGGAAGTCTGTTTCTTTTATAAGAGTCCATGATGAGACCCTCTCATTTCCAACCACAAGCTTGCTATCCTTCAAACTCTATGCTATTGAAGACAACACATATCAAGCCGATATATATCTATCTTCACAATAAGCATATCTATTGTCTCTCAGCCTACAAAAAATGTATTAAAAATCATTGTATATGTTCGATCTGACTATAATATTTAGTACCAGAACAATTAATTTGTTTAAGAGATATCCAGATACATATTCTCACAAATAAAGTTATCCTATAAACAGCATATTATGAGAAAAAAATTACACATGACTGCAAAAACATGAGGAGAGTTCTTAGGTTTTGTTCAGTCAGCAAATCTTAAGAGACATTGATCGCAAAGCCAAGCAAATTCTATACAAGAGAGAGCACAAAGTTCACCACAAGGCCATTGTCATTCAATATCATCCTCTCACAGAAAATTATCAGCAGCGAGCATGTCTTAATAAACTAGATGATTATAAAGAAAAATATAATAGACACTGAAGAACTTTTAAGGAGAAAACAGCCATCATTTCACAAATAAATTTATTCATCAATTGAGCTATACACTCAACACAACACTGGCATACATACTCATACCTTGCATTCTCCTCACTCGAAACATAAAAATCCACCATACATCCTACTTATTCATTAACTTTTTCTCTGGGGTTTGAAAATTACACACAGAGTCAAACGTAGAGTCTGAGTTTAAACATGCTGATTTTTTTTCCTCCCTACTTGTGAAAATATTCGTTGGCCACCACATACACTTAGTAATCTTTATACACTGTGTCCGAGAGACTATGATAGATGACCATTCAATAATCCAACTCAAATCATTTCCTCCTTCTAGTCAAATTTATTTCTCTTATCACCGAATAATAAAATCAGACCTATGCCTAATAGGCCAATAAAGCTAAGCAACGCCGAGAAGTATGTGCTTCCAAACAGCTAATCTATAGTAGGGTAACGTGCTATTTACCCTACAAGAGAACCAAGAGTTAGAACAACTCTATCGTAAACGGCGAAGTCAGCCTGGATCAAAAGACTGCTAATGGCATTAATCTTCAACACGGAGTACGATGACAATCTCTATACAAATCATATTGCATGCATGAGTAGCAGAGGTTCATCCATTCTCCAACTCATAAGGTATCTAGAGAACCACACAACAAGAAAAACAAAAAAATATACAACTAATCCTTCAGTCTCAATCCAGAAGAAAGCATATCAATAGTTTCAGTCATCCTCACATAAAATCGAGAATCATCAGATATCACTTCACTCTCCATTTACTTCTCTACCATTTGGCTGAATCATCACTCTTAAAGCTTATTTCCTTTGAACACAACCAGTTGCCTCGTTATGCGCAAAGAAGAAAGATTCCAAAAATGTCATCCAGAAGAACATCAATCTGTCTTATGCTTTATTTTACTCGTTTTTCACCACCACACACCTTTTATCGCTGTCCCCAGCGCCGCCTCTTCCTCTTCTCATCTCGAGACAGTGTCGTGAGCTACTGAGTTGAGCATGTAATACCAAGCCACATTTTGATGAAATTCGGAATCCTTAGAAAACAAAGAATTCATATTAGTTGATTAGACTTACAGCCTTCAACTGTCTACTCAACTGATTTCTAATAAGTAGAAGGTAAGGAAATAAACATACTCAAGCACACATTAAATACACGCACTTTGCACAATTACTAACTCTCTTCTAGGTTTTGCAAAGTTGCAGTTCTTTAAACAAGGAAAAATCACTCATCGATGCGGTTCGATAACAGCTAATTTTAATTATATCTTATGGTAAATTATTCAAGCATTCATACAGAATATATTGCGTATGAAAATAAGAGATCAAATAATCTGCATCTATAAGTGTGAAAATTCTTTCAACAAAATTCCTCTAAAATACAAAAATACCAAAAAATCTTTTTTTGTTTTCTATCGCAAGTTTTCATTTTACTTAGTTAGTCCAACACCAAGCGTTTTTCAACTCGACACTGGATAATACAACCACTTCCATTACCATTCCTCTAGATGACAGTTTTTATTACATGAAGATGAATACACCAAAGACTTATTTCAAATATTTATAGAGTTACTGTCTTTTCTGAATGAAGCTACAGTTCTGTGTCAGAAGTTTCATGTTTGCATAAAAACACCCCCAGTACACCACATCACAATTCGAGCAACTCCTTAGTCATGAATCGTGCTTGTAGAATTTGGATTGTTTCAAAATGATGCAGACGCATTGCAGATAAACACTCCATTCCATTGAGAGAACTAACGCTTTTGAGAATATCAGTACCAGCCTGTGCACAAGGTATCATCTAACTAAGCAAACTAAAGGGAAAAATAAAAAAAATATAAACCATAATCCAACTAACAAATTCAGGATATACCAGACCTCCCAAGTAAGGGCATAACCATTCCATGAACAACCGAATTACTCAAAAAAACCAGGACCCCCGACTTCTCGTTTTAGTTGTTCCATAATAAATGTAGAAACTGAAACTCATTCATTTTTTTGACCAGGAAATCCAGAAACTTATTCATATCATCAAGCTATCTTCTCAGTTTAATCTAATTCCCTTGATATCAAGTCCTTCCAGCCATTATCACGTAAAGAACTTTTGACCGAAATTAAACTCAGAAAAAAGCTTTAATGAAGAACAAATACAAACATTAACATTCTATTCTTTCTCCTACTACCATAAAAAGAACCTCACACTACAAGGCACTGACGTCAGTCCCGGATGACCTAAGATGACATGAGACGATCAAGGAGAAGCAGAAATTTTTAAACATAACTTACACTCTCCTAAAACGTCCTTCTGAAAAGGTTAAACTATATTCCCCATGTTGCTTATAACTAAATAAATTCTACTTTACCAAAAGAAGTGAACAAGACCAATATCATTTCTAATACATCAACCAGCACAAAGAAACATAAAATACATGAAAAATCTTTGAAAAGCTTCAGGTATATCCTCCTCGTTGAACATGAACCACCTAAACTTACATCAGGCCTAAACGTTCAAATAGATACAAAAGCAAATATCTATCAAGAAGTTGAGACCTACTTACTTTCTCATGTTAATGTGAACTGGCATAGTGTACACTAATTTTGAATTGGGACAATCACGATTATGGCCCTTATTGAATACAGCTTTAAATTGGAGTAAAGGGAGAAGAATATCCTACTTCCACGCACACTGTATTAATACCATTTCCATTTACATTAAAAACCCTGTTCTGTTTACCTACCAAGCTATCAGAAAACTTGCAAGCCAGTTTGGATCTCACAATGATAAGGGCTTTTGAAAAATGTAGTTATCTTCAGAAGACGCAATGGGAGAACTCTTTCAAATCTCATTCAAACATTTGCTGCCCGAACTGGAAAAACCATGCAAGATGCATAAACAGCTGAGAGAAAAAGTGTTCTTATTTTCTTCCCTGTTACATGAGAAAAATACAGGAAGGAAAACAGGGAGGAGGAGATGGTGAGATCCTAACACACTTTAAGATTTCAGGGACTAGGCCATCTGTTCATAACCTGCATTTGCTGAGTAAGCAGAGGCAATTCTAAAATGAAGCTGCTGAAAATCTGCCTTCCCATCAAGAATATAAGTCAATTAAGTCATAAAACATGAAGTGATTGTAACAATAACCGCTCCTGAGTTACATAGTAAATACTCAGAAGATATTTGGGTTACTTCAGATGGAGTTTAATGTGACAGAAAAGGCTTTATTGACTATACAGGAACTATCCATCCTTTTATCCACAGGGCAAATCATGCTATGAGCCAACTTGCAACAGAAATCTCAGAAATAATGTCAGAATATAGAAGTAGTTTGGTGGCATGGCAGGTAAAATTCCTTCATTACTATAAGTGTTCATTTAGAGAGGAAATAAGAGGGACTTTCTTTTATAAGATTTTTTTGTCATGTTATTCAGAAAGTGAACTCTCCCAGAGCAGTCAGGAAAGTCATTGCAAGGCATAAAATCCCTTTTGCCAAACTATTGTGGCAGTGTTACAAAGGGAGTGGGTAGACTTTTCTGGTAGGAGTGCACTCTGAAACCAACCATTTTAATTATGTTAAGTTCATTAAGAAAAAGAAAATGGAAAAAAAATTAATATATACGTGTCTTAGTTCAAGAACAAAACAGGTAGGAAAAAGGAACTGTGTAACTGACAGAATGTAAATCACGTATTAGCTAACAATTTCCTATGAAAACAAAACCAGAACAGATGGAAAAAATCATTACAATGGAAATGAATTGTCTGCCACTGATCAGCTGGGTAAATTTATATTCTTACTGGTGGGAAAAATATGGGAAAAGGGAAAACAGAAAACTATTGTAAGGTCCATGTGAATTGTACATATAAAAGCCCCCACGCACACATAAGTGATAGACATTTACTGCATTTGTGGGAAACAGTGATGCCAGCTTTTGGATGCTTCTTGGCAAACCTTTGTTCTGGTAGGTTTTTAAACTAGTCACTGAATTAGAAATTTATTAGCAGGAAGGAAGAGAAGCAAGAAGATAAAGGAGATATGAAGTAGATATTTCTTGAAGGTAAAGTTGTTCTGTCAGAATGTTTCATGTCAAGAACAAATAATATGTAATTAACCATTTTGTGACTCTAGTGACAGAATGTTTATGCCTCTTATAAGAAGTAGCTATGGCCATAGTGTTCTATTAAAAAATATAAGTCTGCACAGATGAAGTTTTTAAAAAAATAATATAAAGGATTGTTAGTTTAATTAGATGGCACATATTCAAAAATGTCATATCAGCTGTTTTAAATACTTATTAACCATTATATTGGCAAAATTATACTGACTGTGTTGAAATAGAAACCCCTTTGTTATATAGAAATAATTTACATATGTAATATTTGATAGGTTGTGTCCTAAATGTCAAGTTACTAATCATTCAGTCAGTGATGAATCACAACTGTCCTGCATTAAAACTAATAAGGCTGTAAATTAGAGCTTAAAAATACTCATGCAATGAAATTTAAAATGCTCTTGGATAGGATACAGTCACTCATCACAACCATAATTTCATTCTAAAAAGTATTTAATCTGGGACAAACTGCAACTACCACTCTGTAAGAACTCTCTTTTCCTCCCTCCCCTTGTCTCTTCTTCACTGTTTTGTATTTTAGAATGTATGTATATACTCCCTAGACATACATCTGTATTACTTCAAGACCAAAAAAGCAATTCTCTCTCTCTCTCCCTGCTCCCCACCCTAGATATACAGTTTATATACTGTACTATATACAGCTGGCAGACCTATAAACTCAAGAGAGAAATTCAGAGGAATAAGAGGGTTTTTTTCACACCATAGTTTAATTTTCCTGTATTGACTGAATCATTTTATTTCCTTCTCAGCCAAAGGGGAACACAATGGTCAGTATAAGCTTTTACATGGCTTCTGAGCTTGGCAAGTATATAACTTTATTTCAGTTAGGAGTGAAGTTAGATTTTAGATGCTTTATTCAGTGACTTCTGGATTATAAATCTCTGTGATATCGTAGAACAACATAACTTTTTAAGAATTTCGGTAGTATTAAATATATTTCAGCACTACTTGTAAAATTTGCTTTTGTTCCAGTTACTAGAAGCCTGTACACTTTCAGGGAAAAGGCAGATTATGAACAAATCATAGCACTACTATGTGACTGAAAATTGTGGGCAGTTTTTGTCTGTTCTTCAAATTCTGCTTTTATTAGCAGTGATTGCACTTATATAACATCAGAAAAAGCTGGTAAAATAAGACTATTTTTATGAGAGAACCATTGTTTATGTTAGAAAATGTTGTTTTGGCTGTCATATGTGCCTTCTGAAATGCCTTTCTGACAGAGGGCCAAGATTTTCACCTATTTAATATGTTTCGTAGGGTGTAAGTCTGAGCAGAAGTTTGACCATGAATATGCATGAGAATTTTCTTCAGGAAGGGAGCCATCTATGCCATATTAAGATGGACTTGGCTGTAATTTTTTAGCCTATATGGAAAACCCATAAATTGGGGTTATGCAGTGAAACACCAATACTGTTTGCCAAGTGCTGTGTGAAAACCTGTTTATTTGCGTTCCTACACCTATGTCATACATGTTTTCATTCCAACTCACCATCACAGATGGAGTGGCTTTTTGGAGGAGGAATTCCCTTACTTCATATGGGATTTTAAAGCTCTCTGAACTTCAAGAAAGAAGTGTTTTTGTGATTGACTGTTGTCAAGTTGTACAAAAAGACAGTAATTTCTACATACACAGACATGTTTGCACAGACACGTTTTCTCAGTTGAATAGCACATGGATACACATGCCACAAACACAGCAATGGGATCCTGGCCAAGAAAGGGGTGGATTTCCCAGCCCAAATCACATGTGAAGGAAAACAAAGGAAGAACAACTTGATGAAGTGACTTGGCAGTTTGATTTCCAGATGAGGCTGCAGGGAGCTGAGAAATTCACTGGAAAGGTCTTACAAATAATTTTAAGCATTAGCTGTAATCTAACTGACCACAACACCGAAGCCCCATAGCAAACCTCACGGATATTCCAAAGGATTCTTAAAAACTATTTCCTTTCTGAATGGTGATTTTTTTTTTTCTCTGTAACTGTCATATTAGAGAGAAACTGCACTTAATCTGTATGCTATATTAATCTTTCATCACATCATTGTGTGGCTGAGGTGGCTCTCTGACCCACTCTGATGCTTGTATTTCTGATAAATTTGTAGGGACTGGATATGTTCTCTGCTAGGCCCTTGTTTTCCTATACTGAAAAAAGGAACTTTCAGCACCTCTCCTTGCAATGCTGAATAGATTGTCCGTTCTCTAATCAGCCCATACTAAAGTCAAGTTTGAAAGTGAACCCTTTTGCTATGAGAATGTGTTAGCTCTAAAGAGATCAGAACTGGAACTGGATGCAGAGTTGTGCCTGCTAAGGAGTTGGAATGTTGGTCTGAGGTGCCAGGGAAACAATCAGAGTTTCGTGATCTCCACACCTCTTATTCCTTTGACTTTGAAGAAACTGGAGTCTTGGCTGATAGTTTCTGACCCAAAAACTGTACAAGGCATTGGTAGCAGCAAAGCACAAGTAAAACACACAAAGTGACTAAAAAGTCTCATAAAGACATTGGATACCAGGATGTAATTTCTGTCTCCCAAAGCTGGAATGATGGAATAAGAACATATTCTCACACTTCTGTCACAGGTGCTGACCTCAAAGAAGTCGACAGTTGAAGATGACTGTGAAGATGGATCTACTTTATATTCCAACCTGTTTGGCAATTACCATGCTATGGCAGCCTTTCATAATGGGGCAGTAAGGTTTGTGCTGGTGAATACTTCAGAACTGAAACTTTTATAATGCAAAACAGCTTGAAATGAGAGAAACAGAATAGCCAGCTGCAGAAATGCTCTCCCTCAACTAACTCTCTTGCAATTATTCAGGAAAACAGGATAGATGTTACTTTGTAGGCAGGAAATATTACCGTTGAATAGCTGTCTGATAATTAATAAAATGATAACCTGTACTTAGCACATAGTACAGGTACTGATTCTTTTTTTGATTGTGTCATACAATGCAGTTTTAATAGAAGTAGTCTCTCATTACTTGCATGAGAGAAAAAACAACCTCCTGCAATCTACAAAAGTGAAAAAATGTGACTGGCACATTTCAAGAAATCTGCCTTAGCCCTGAGAATCTGTCCCTCCCCCAGCCATGCTAGAGTGCATGTTACTATGGCCTTGGAACAGCCAGCCCTCTGTCCTCAAGCTGTTTCCCTTTCCTCCATCAACACATTCCTCCTTCAGCTCACATGGACATATTTCTGTCTGACAGAGAGCACAGCACAGGGATTACTGAGGCAGCATCACCATTATAAATACTGATGTAACCACTGGAGGGGTTTTTTTTGGTAGCTGTTCAGATAGAATAAAATTATATTAATTCCTCATGAAATCTTTTTAAGGATTTGTATGTCTAAATACTACTCAGACAGAGTTGCAATATTAATAATTTATTATTATAGCCAGACAATTTTTGCAGAAGATTCATAATAACAGCTGTATGGGTTTATTAACTTTTAATAAATTAAACATAATTTACCAGTAAAAATGGCAACTATTGTCACTGGACTGATAAGAAAAATGTAAGACATGTGTTAGGATACTTATAGGGTTAAAGTAAGTAATTTGTATGTTAGTTTCGCCTTGGAGTGTTTTGTTTTGTGTCCTTGGGAAAGAGGCCTTGTTATGGTTTTGTTTTTTTTTTCTTAATAATTGTGTGTGACTATTTATTCATTGAAAATCATCTTCAAAATTGTTCAGCTTTGCGTATATACATGTTCGAACTAAGGCAATGCTGAATACTAAAAAATTTTCACTTCGAAGTTTGACCTCTAGCAGAAAAAAACTAGTAAACCTAACAATAAATCAAAGCACCCAATCTGTTAAATTTTTTATTCCTTGTCAAATACCACACAGCGGTTTTGCAAATGGTAGCAGGAGATTGATGCTAAATAGTAATACTCTTCGAGAATGTCTGAAGGGGTTTTTGCCTGGAAAAGGTAAGAAGCATGGGAGAGGTCATAAATGAAGACTGTTTTCGACAAAACAGAAGTAGTAAGTAAGGAGACGAGGAATTGCATAAAAACATATACCTATTAAAACAGAAAGCAAAAAGCAAACAAAAGAACTGAGAAAATGTCTGTAAAAAGAAGAGAAGAAAAGAAGGATAAAAATTTCAAAAACACGGCAAGCACAGTAATTCTGTTTTAAAAAAGCATCAACAGACATGTACTAAAAATAGCCAGGCTAACCTCATAAGATTCGTAGGTGAACCCATCAATACTCAAATGAGCTAATTGGTTTACTGAGTGAAAAATAAAACATCTTTCATTTCCTTATAGGATAAAATTTCCTCCAAAGCAGGAGGAAGAAAAAAATACTTACAAAAAATAAAAGGTTTACAAGGACCATGAGGTAGTTCAGAAGTGAGCTGTAAAGCATAAATAAATATCAGGTCACATAAGAAACACTATAAATAAGAATAAAAGTAAATAAAAAAAAATCAAAACAAACACGACTTAGTGGTGTAAAATCATAATCCATAGTATATTTCTAATTAGTAAACTGAGGAGTAATTCTCCTGATGGTGGCTAGTTAGTGAGAAGGGTGGGACAGTAGTGAAATGGAGACAACATAGGAGGGAGAGGTCTTTTCATAGAATACAATGAGCACTGTCAAGAAGAATGCAGAATAAGGTGAGTCAAATTTGACTGAGTAGAAATTGCACGGTTTTCTCCTGCCATAAAGAAACACAACTAAGAGAGATAGAAATATGAGGAAGGTCATATGTGGTATGGGTAGTAAAGGTGGTAGATATAAAAAGGCACAGAGATGTCCAGAGAGAAAATGAGCAATGAAAGGTACAATGGCCTTTCCAACACACACACGGATATATGTGAAACAATCCTACATAATCCCGCTGATTATAGACGCAATATAAAAAAAGAGAAAAAAAAAAATAAAAAGGTAAAAAGGTTTCTTTTCCTGCAGTACGCTCTTATAGCAAAGATAACTTGCACATATCAGATGAAATGAGCACTTGAATTTCATAAGAGGAGCTGAGGTGATTGGAAAAGATAGTCCTAAAACAAAAAAAACAAGAAGATAAAAAACAATAAGACATAGGAAAGACTAAATTAGTAAGAATAAAACATCAAAACAGATGGAAGAAGATGAGGAGAAAAGATTTTGGAAATAAAATAGTAGAATATAATTGGAATGTGGGACGGAGAACCTGAACGGAAAAGTAAATACAAAAGAAGTAAGAGAGAATATTATAAATTATTAATAAACTTATAAAGCAGTATGAAAAAAAAAAAAAAAAAAATATAATAATAAAAAATAAAAATGGTGCTGCCCCGTCGCCGCCCAGGGAGTAGCTGCTGTTCGGATTTTCCAAACTCTGACAAGCTAAGCATGCAAGAGGATACCTGCCAGGATGAATAGGTAAAAAAAGAAATATTTTGTTTGTCTTTCTGTAATTTAGTTCCATAGGAAGATCTGGCAAACTGAACATGTTAATGCTAAGCAAGTGATCTGGTTTCACCTGAGAATAAGTCAAAACAGATCATATTTGCTGTGAATAAAAATTGTATCAGCTCAGACCTCAAAATCAAACTGCCTTTATTAGAAAAATCTCTCAAAAGATTTGACAGACTCAAAGATTCTCAGAACAGCTGAGGTCAGAAGTGACTTCTGGAGGTCATTTAGTCTCAAAACAAGCTAATTATAAAAATTAATATTAGAATTTTTTTAAATTATCTTCCATTTTTGCATGTTTCAAGATTCAGTATCTATGTGTTTAACCTACATGGTTTGAAACAAAACAATTGAGGTATACTAAATTTTATAGTAAACCAATGTAATTTTGAGATCCTGAATATATTATCTTCATACTGTGTGCATCAAATTTGTTTCTAAAAATTAGGATTTGGGTTTTGTTGTTTTTTTTTTTTTTTTATTTTGCCAGAAAGATTCCTGAAGTTTTCTATTCAATTTAGTAATATCATGAAAACTGTTAGCTATATGATGTTTCTGTGCAAACAGCAAAGTGTACACGGCAGATATATACACTAAAATAAAATACCAATCTCAGCTTTTACTTAAATCTGAAAGCTCATAGCAAGTCCAGAAAATGGCCATTGATCATAACAGTGCTTTCTCTCACTATGAGAGCCAGGAACAGCAGAGAGGACGCGCGTCATACGACCCCTCACCCCCACGAAATGGAACACTTTACTGCTATGCAGAATTGTTGTTAGCTCTAAAGAGATCAAGAACTGGAACTGGATGCAGAGTTGTGCTGCTAAGGAGTTGGAATATATCGGTCTGAGGTGCCTAGGGCAAAAGCAATCAGAGTTTCGTAGGATACTCCACACCTCTATATTACCTTTGACGTTTGAAGAAGACTGGAGTTCTTGGCTGAATAGCTTTCTGACGCCAAAACACTGTACAAGCATTGGTAGCAGCAAAGCATCAAGTAACATTACACTACAATAGTGACCTAAAAGAAAGTCTTCATAAAGACCAGTTGGAGTACCGAGCGATGTTAATTTTCTGTCCTCCCCAACATGCTGGGAATGATGAATACAGAACATATCTGCCACACTTCTGTCACAGGTGCTGCACCTCAAGAAGTTCGACAGATTGAAGATGACTGTGAATGAATGGATCATACTAGTTATTACTTTCCAACGACTGTTTGCAATACCTTTCCGCTAATGGCAGCCTTTCATTAATGGAGCGAAGTAGGTTGTTGCTGGTGAATACTCAGAACTGAAACTTTATACATGCAAACATGCCTTTGACAAATCAGAGACAGATTCCTCTCCTCCGAGCATGTCAGTAAATGCTTCCTGCGAACCTCAACTACTCATTGCAATTATATTCAGGAATAAGACAGGACTAAGACTGCGTTACATTTGATAAGGACAGGCAAATATTTACCGTTCGAATAAGCTGTCTGATTAAGTTAATGAAAATGATAACGCGTGTACAGTAAGACAATAGTACAGGGTCACTGGAATTCTTTTTTGATTGTGATCATACACTAATGCAAGTTTTAATAAAGAAGATAGTCTCTCACTTCTTGCGATGAGAGAAAAAAGCAACGCTCCTGCATCTAGACACAAATGAAAAATGTTGACTGGCAACATTTTCAAAGAATCTGCACTTAGCCCTGAGAATCTGTCCCATCCCCGCAGCCCAAAGTGCTAGGAGTGCATTGTTACTCTATGGTCTTGAACAGGCCAGTTGTCCCTTCTTGTCGCTCACTGCCCATAAGCTTTTCCCTTTACCTCTCGATCAAACAACATTCCTCCTTCAGCCTCACATGGACAATATTCTGTCTAGCAGAGAGAGCACAGCAGACAGGGATTACTGTGAGGCGCAGCAATCAACCATTATAAATACTGGATCGAATACCACTTGAGGTGGTTTTTAGTGTGTACATCTGTTCAAGATAGAATAGAAATATACGTACTTTAATTCCTGCTATCTGAAGACTGTTTTAAGGATTCGTGTATGTCTAAAATAGACTACTCAGACAGGAGTTTGAATATTAATAATTTATTATTAAAGCCAGACAATTTTTGCAAGAAGATTCAATAATAACAGCTGTAGGGATTAACCTTTTAAT
>VKON01000294.1:78353-123597 GCA_009741485.1 Malurus cyaneus samueli | reverse complement strand
ACCTCTGCTTCCTGGTTTTCAGAATCCTTTCAAAGAAGAGAGTCTGACTCAAAATAAGTTATTCTTTAGTTTATCTTTCAACATAGTTTTAGTCTCCATTCTCTCACAGCACATGCCACAGACATTGTCAGATTCGATGTTCACGCAAAAGGCAAGTGGTAGATAGTGTACAAAAAAAATATCAATCACAATTCACATGACAAGACAAAAAACATTCCCACCCCCTTGCTGTAAGATTGAACAGCACAACCTTTCCTCCTTTTGGAAATTAAGTATAAGGGAACCAGGGAAGAAAGTCCCAGTAAATTAGGAAAAGAACAATACTGTTTTTGTTAACAATAACTGTGAGGGTTAGCAGAAAGATGCTTTCAGAGAGCAGTCATGGGTAGAAACTCCCTTGAAAAATCTGCAATTCTTCCACACTTCGGCTCTTTCATACAAACATTGACCCACTGAACTATGTAGACAACTGTCCTTTCATGTTCTACTGTATATCTTTGACCATAACATCATTGTTAATCAGGTTAAATCAAGAACAAAGCATAGCAGTAGTGAGTCTGAAGCAATCACTTTATCACAGTCCTTATTTAATTTCGCTTTTGTGAGAGGGAAGAAAGTATTCACATTGTCTAAGGGTGTGACTTAGTTCATTAAGATCAAGAGAGTAGCAATCAGGAGAGAAATAAGTGTTGTGAACCTCCTTGTGCACTGAGTGTATCTTTAATTTTACTGGTGAAGCACTGGGCAAGACCCTGAGGTGCAAATGTATGGCATCTTGATGTTTTTTTTCTTTAATCTTCACCCTGGACCTCTTGCAGATGAAGAAATACATGGGAGATGTGAATGAGTTGGGATTCATGCAAAAACCATGGCAAAAGCAACTCAGTAGTGTAAATTTACTGATATTTTGCTTTATTCTCTCGTATAGGTACTTCTGCAATTATTTATTCTAAATGTTGAGGTTTTTTTCTCCATGGAGAATTGTTAACTCTAGAGACATCTTAGGGATTCTGTACAGCAGTGCCATCTTTGCTATCAAAGTCAGCATTTTCCATTTCCACATGTCTTCAGACAGAATGTGCTCTTTCCTGTAGCTCCTACTTTCTGAAATGGACATGGCATAACACTCTATTACTGATGAATATTTTATTCATAAAATGGAGCTAAAAATGTATTTGTGTCACTCTAGGGCCAAAGAAGTATCTCCATTTGTGATATTGTTGTATTGCTGTAACATCTGGAAGACCTAAGCAGGATTAAACCTTCACTGTTGGCAGAGAACATTGAAGTTGTCAGAGTTATTTTCTTCCCCAGGAGCATTAAAAAGATAACCAGGGGAACAGAAATGCATAAAGGATCTTTGTGGCATTACTGGAAAAAAAAACCTATATAAGTAATAAATAGATAGACAGACAGATGTGTTCACAACTCCATTTGGATTTTCAGCAATGGTTTAGAAAAGAATGGGGAATAGTATGAGCAAAGCAGAAAAAACAGACAGAAAAAAAAAAACAAAAGGGATTTCATGTTTTAATTGTTCAAAATTTATATTGTTTATTGCTTTATAAACTATTTGCCCTAGCCATACTTTATATAATCTCTTACTTAATGTTTTGTGACAGCTTTAATACAACAAAATTAGATATGCTGCTGCAATAACCCTGACAGCTACCTGGTTTCCATGCATTAACACCATGGCTTCTTGCCCAAATACAAATAAATTTGAAAGGTGGAGAGCACATCCAGTGAAATCAAGTAGCCTAAAACTAAAAGGTAGAGCTCAGCATTGTGGAATAAAATATCACTGCAGGGAAACCTTTGATGATATCATTAACCGAAGTATTAGGACATATAATATGATGGAAAAAAAAATATAAAAAAACAAAACAAACAAACAAAAACCACAAACAAAAAAAAAAAAAAACAAACCTGATAAAAGGCTTTTAAATTCTACCTGCAGAGGACACTGCCATGAAAATGGTAGACAACAGTTAGAACTCCCACAAACATTTTTTTATTTTCTTATGGAATCATATTTGCACATCATTGCGCATCTTGAGAGGAAGTACACATAGCCTTCAAGGCTTGCTGTGTCCTGTACTGGAGGATGGACCTCTGAGAGTTCTGTAGTTGCAAACCAATCAAGCAGAAAAGCTAATTCTGAAACTTCTCTTGTCAGAGGTTGATGTCTTTGTTTAGACCTGAGAGTTGTGCTCTCATAACTGAGTCCACATAATTGGAAATGAGACAAAATATTGAAAAGAATTTTCAGTAAAAATTAGGACTTATTTGATTAATGTTTTGTGGTGGCAATGTGAGTGTGTACAGAGAAAAAGTTATTAGAAGCTGGAACACTCTTACTGCTTAGAAAAAATATAAAAAGAAGAAAGCAAAAACTAATGTTCATCTAGCCTCATGTGGGAATAACTTCCCCTTCTTCATTTTTCTTCTGCATTAATTAGTGAGTATGAAGGCTGCATATTCCAGTAGAGTAATCCTGTTTGCCTCTTGAAGTTTTCCTGAAATGATGGAAGGCCTGGTATAAATTGAAAAGCCATGGATCCTGATGGAATGCAACTTCTCTTTAACCTGTTTACAGACTCTGTTTACAGGGCGTAGAGTGCCATTATTGCTGCTAATAGTTCTGAATTTCTTGTCTATAACTTCAACTCATTACCTCTCTCATTTTTATCTCTTTATGGAGCCACAAGGCTTTTACAGCACAGAAACAAAAAAAAAAAAAAAAAAAAAAAAAAAAAAAGCAATATGCACCAAATAGGTGGTACTGGCACTAGGACAAATTGCCTACCTGTTCAAAATGTTTCCCATTTATTCTCATGAAACGGTGATGAAGGGGACTCATCTGAGGCTGAGTCATAAAAACCTTCAAGAACAGCGATTTCTCATAAGCGTTTTAATTTTCTCATCAGGTTCTAGCCTCCTCTAACATAAGCATATAACCTCAGCTAGTGGAGAGATAAAATTGTAAAATATGTTACCTTGCCCCTTCTCCAAACAAAGCAGTCCTCTGTGTATTTCCAACTCCCTTGGGTGTTCACATGAAGTGAACAAACCAAATGTGGCAGATGTTATTACACATTAATAATTGCACAACTGGAAGCTGATCTCATCCTGTAACAATGCATACAGAGTACTCCAGAAGAATCCGAAGAAAAAAGAAATGCTCATCAAATAATGTTGCAGCAGTTGGGAATTTTTTGATCCCCAAAGCAAGTTGCAGTAGCATCTGGAAGGAAATCTCTCCACTAAAGACTTTTAGGCTGCATCATTCTCTGTTCTTTCCTTCCCTAATGCTTAAAAAGTGCAAAGAGATTCCATTTAGCCAGGAATTATTACTATCTACTGCTTGAAAATGCCTTGCTGCTTGAGTAAGAGTTACATATATGGTTTGTGTTTTATATCAATATCTTATTGCCCCAATGTGTCATGCTAAAATGAGATTCTGCTTCCTCAGCTGCTTAAGTGCTTAACTTCTTTTAATCTAGCAGTTTATATAATATGTTTTACCTTACATCGGCATATCTGGGTGAGTTCTTTGGTTTATTACAGAGCAGGTTGGACTGTGTGCTCTAGTGGCTCATTTTGATTTTAAAATGGATGTGTTTTATAGAGGCATGAATAATGATTTTGCATTTGATTGAATAAATCTCAGAAAGACTTCAATTCAGGAAACAACATAAGAGCTCAAATCCTATTCAACTCTGGAAAACTTAAGTATTTTTCTGAAAGGAATACAGCAAATTGTAGCATGTGTTTAAATCTGAGCACAGATATATATTTTTTTTTTTTAAATTAGAAAAAATTATCAGTTATTTTCTAAAGAGATGTAGCAAATTTTTCAGAGCTGAAGAAAACTTATTACCTGGAATTTTTATTTGTAGAACGAACTGAAATTCAGGAAGTTGGCAAAACCAGAAATCACTATATGCAGAGTACAGGAAGTCAGGCCAATTACAGAAAATGGACTTTCATTCCATGGAAACGTTTCTTCTATGCAAATTATTATTAGTTTGGGTTTATATGCCACTGATTTCCAGCAAACTGAGATTTTGGGTCAGTCAGGATGTCTCAGGACAATCTCAGTCTTGCATTCTCCATTCTCAACCATTAGTCTCACATAGGTCATACATCTTTTTCATTACTCTGCAAAATCACCCATGTGCATAGTCTTTTAATGCAGTAAACTGAAGTCAGAGGAATAGCATCTCAGTCCACAGAAAAAGGGCAACCTGCTAAGTATCTTCTATGTGGAAAATGTGTGTACATGTACAGTTAACATAAAATAATTGGTGTGCAGCAAGCTAAAAATACTTGGGTTTGTGCCCATGCTCTGCCTTTTCAGTCAGACACAAAATGTTCTCTCTACAGAAAATTGGCCCTCAATTCATCTTAGCTTCTATTTTCTCTGGAGTGCTTTATTTTTTTCTGTGTCGGAACTCTTATCATGGCTCACTAAGGCATTATGATTGCAGTCCATTCAGGCAGGAACAGTGCAAACATGCAAAAACATTCTTGTAGCATGCTTCCCAGCTGCCAGCCTGCAGCATGAGTCACACAAATGGGAAACCCTGCCACAACACTTGTGCAAAATCCTTCAAACGTATCTCGAGCTTTTTCCAACCCCTACAAATACGCATTTGTATATACGCACATACATACACATATATGTACCATGTACACACATGTGTGTATGTACATATATGGATATTGTCAGTGAATGACCCTAAAAGATCAATTCACTGACTTAATTCAGGTTCCTAGTCTCACCCAGAATTTTTGGCATATACCACCTGCTCACCAGGTGCCATTCCATAAGGGTGTCGTCTCCCCTACATCCTGTGTCAGATATCTCACTTTCTGCAGACATCTCTGATGCCCTAAATAATTGAATGGCCCTGGCTTCTATGTTTCTGATGCTAACTCCCACCCTAAATGCAATCACAGAGGGGATGTATGTGCTCTATCCCTTCCATCTATTGACTTTCTTCTTCCCTGCCCTATGCAGCTGGTCACCAATTAGCCCCCGTCACATGCGACTGCACAGCTCACTCAGGCTGA
Source organism: Malurus cyaneus samueli (assembly GCA_009741485.1). Classification (NCBI taxonomy): domain Eukaryota; kingdom Metazoa; phylum Chordata; class Aves; order Passeriformes; family Maluridae; genus Malurus; species Malurus cyaneus. The sequence goes on along the minus strand of VKON01000294.1, from coordinate 118,518 downwards.
AGATCCCAATCTCTCATACCTCTGTCTGGGCCAAAAATCACACCAGTTACTAGCTAATGTAACTATAATAAAATATACAACTCTGAGATAAGGAACAAGAAGATGTGCTTAATAAAGACTATTTTAAAAGCATCAAATAGGGCTCTCTTCTGTCAAAGGGACACCCAAAAGTAGAGAGGATGAGCAAGTGGAGTTTCAAGAAGAAATCTGATGTGGCTATACACACTGGGTCTGTTAGGCTAGAGAGTTTTTTAGACCATGTGCCAATGTGATGTAGAAACAAGATTGTCCAAAGATAAAACTGGTTGTGAGGATGGTCAATTGAACGGGTTTGTGATCTGCAGAAATAGAAAATATAACTTTTTTTCCTTGAAAACTGAATTTTTCCCATATCAAACATTCTCAAGGTATCCATTTTTTATGAGCAATGGATGGAACTGTATAGACCTACCAAAAGAAAGGTGCTGACTTAGAGGGAAAACTTTGCCTCCTATTAACCAAATGTGTGATTTATGCAACATATCATATTTGTACCTATGTAGATAACGTTAATAAGCATGCATACCCATACACACACACACACACACACATCTATACATATATATTAGACCATAGGTATTCTGCAATTATTTTTACTTTTGGTTTGCAAGTGTAGGTATTCTAGAACAGACCTGTATTCCACTCAGCATGAATTCTAACACTGCTTAAGGAATAGGTATATGACAGGGAGCAGGGAGCCCTTCCCCTTGCAGCATTCCCAGCAACATTATTCCTACCTTCAACATTATTGTTAGAGAGGGTTTTGCACACAATAACACACTTGAACCTTGACATTTTTTGTTCCTTTATTTTCTTCCTTTCCATTCTATTATGAATAATTCAAGATTGATTTTGAAAAGAGAAAATAATTTAAACAAGCTTTTTTTATATATTTTTCCACCCCCCTCCTTCCAAATCTAAAATTATTATTGTGGGAAAAACAAGAGTAAAACCCAAAACAAACAAACAACAACAGAAAAAAAAATCCTCAAAACAAAAAAAACCCAAAAAAACACAACAAAAAAAAAAAAAACAAACCAAGAAATGAGCCAGAAGTAGAACTATATTCATAGAAATATTAAAAAAAAAAAAAAGAAGAAAGGGCCCTGTGAGGTGATTTAGCTATTTCCCTGTACCCCCCCCGCCCCCAATGTCAAACCTGAATCTCGTTTTGTACTTAAAACTGATATATTTTGCCCACTTTTCTATTTCTCCTGCGCTGTTTCATATTCTCTGACTGGATAATTATTTAGAACACAAGTTTTGTCTCAGCTAAATTATGAATCCTGGTGACTATTTAAATGAAAAAGTGTCCTGATGCTCAGCTCCTTGAATGTCCCTTATTGTCATGCAGTCCAGAGCACAGAGACTGACAAAAAGGAAAATAAATCACTTTTGTTGCTAAACCTTTGCATTCTAATTAAGCACTTCTTACTGAATATCCATCTTTTGCCTCACACCTGGTCACTAGATGTTTTAAGAGTTTTGCATTAAGAGAAATCCAGTCTGCCCTGCCAGATGTCAGGGCAAGGCCATTTCTGCAGAGCTTGTTCCTGTATCTCACGGTCCCCTTCCTCTGCCTGGCAGATGGTTCAGTCATGGGGTGACAAGGGTGATTTCCCAGTCTGGAAAACTTTTCTTTTCATTCTCATCAGTTTCCTGAGGGCAAAAGGCTAAAACAATGGTGAGGTCCTGGTCACTATAACTGAATTTCATCTGTCTTGGGAAGGTCTTGCAGTTCTAAGAGATAACTTAAATCTATAATTGTGATGATAGGTTTTCCTTGGCCCATATGCTTAGAAAGACCCTACAAAAGGACCAATTGAAAAAGTATAGAAATACATAATAAAAGTATTAATTAAGGCATTGTTGCCCTGACTTCATGTGAAATGTTTATATAAAGAAGACAAGGGAAAGAATGGAATTATTTTCTCCCAGCTCAGAAAATAACGAGCAGTTGCAGCATTCTGGGTGGGCTTCTGTTCTCCTTCAGTGTGAAGTAAATTCCTGGGGAGAGAAACCTCAAGCTATATAGAGAAAGGCCTGTGGTCAAATATGACAGTCTGTGACATTATGCAGAGCTGTATCATCTGGGTTGACGACCAGAATAAGTTAACACTGTTTTCACAAAGAATTGTTTTTAATGAAGTAGAGATGATCAAACAATTTACCTGAGACACAAATCTTGGGGCAAAAAACCCCACAGACTTTGTGATGGAATAATTTATTCCTCTGAGGCAAAGTAATCACACTGTAGATGCTGGGAATAAAAGAAATAAGAAAGGCTGGGAATTGGAGGAGAGGTGTTGAAAGTCATGGATCCATTGGAGCAAATCCAGAAGAGGGTCACAAAAATGGTCAGAGGGCTGGAACATCTCTCTTGCGAGTGCAGGCAGAGAGCTGGGATTGTTCAGCCTGGAGGAGAGAAGGCTCTGGAGAGACCTTGCTGCAAAATTCATCACTTGAGGGAGGCTTGTAAGAAAGATGGAGACAGAACCATTAGTGGGATCTCTAGAGGCAAGACAAGGGGAAATGATTTTAAACTAAAGGAGGGCAGATTCCACTTAGGTATAAAGACTGAAGTTGTTATGGTGATGGTGGTGAAACATCAGAACAGGTTGCCCAGAGAGGATATACCTGCCTCATCTGTGAAAACATTCAAGATCAAGCTGGACAAGGCTCTGAGAAACCTGAGCTGCTGGGAGGTGTCCCTGTTAATTAGACAGCAGTGGGACTAGATGACCTTTGAAGGTTGTTTCCAACCCAAAACTTTCTGTGATTCTATTCTATGATTCTTGGCTTTATAGCCACACTCCCTGTATACATCTACAGTAGCAGCTTAGTTACAAACAGAAATGCCTGTCCTTGTGGTCTGGTCTGTGTTTTCCATGGTGTAAGCAGAATACCTGTAACAGGATGGGTCTCTGCCTGCTGCCTTGGGAGGCTCAGAATGCATCTACCAGCTGTCCCTGAAAAGGCAGATGAGCTCTCTACTGGATATCATGACCCATTTTCTTGCTGGTGGCAATGCTGCAAGAGGAATTCGAGGATATACCTTGGGTAAACAGTAACTCGTCTGTGTGACTGCAGAGTTGTGCAGAGAAAACAACATGAAAATAACTGCAATCACGACTGCAAACCAACTCTTTCTAATGAGGCTTAGAATCACATACTCAATGAGGGCACACACTGCAGGATAATTTGTGAGTATATACTTGCTCTTTCTGTTTGCCTGTGAATGAAACATCTGGTAACAACACAGGGACCCTCAGCCCCATCACTGTGCAAACAGCAGAAAGGAAGAATGCCTCCCAGTTCCCAGTCCTGGGCTTACTCCAAGTTCCCATTCTTTGCGTGGACAGTGCCTGACAAGTTCTATTCCTTTCTTCTACCTCTGCAAGACATTATGTGCAAGGTAAAAAGATCCCTGCCAGGGTCCCCACAAGGACAAGCCGAACCTGGGGACCTCAGACTCTGAACCGCAATATTAGAGGGTAGCTGCCTCAAAGTCTAGACAAAGTTGAGCCAAAATTTACAGAGTGATCAGAGCTACGCAAGTAGTAACTTTCTGCATTTAATGAGCATAATTTAGATTCTTTTTTTCTTTTTTTTTTTTTTGTAATTCAAATTCAATCATGTAAAGAAAACATTTAGAAAAATAAATAATGAAAAAAAAAAAAAAAAAAAAAATCACTTTATTTCTGCTTCACTCTGCTTGTCAAGTCAGAATTAAAACCAGCAGTTATTAATTTTGAAAATGTTGAAACTAATGGTTAGGAAAATTCTCTCTCCTTTGCTCTTGCCTCTCTGGTGTTTTGGGGTTTTTTTGGTCTTTTTGCAGTTACACTTCAAATTAGTGAAAAGTCTACTGAATCAGGAACCATTACTACTTATTTGAGAAGACTGAAGAATGCCATCTCACATATATGAAGCAGCATATGCGATACCAAATGAATAAGCCACACTCACAGCCCTGTTCACTGCTGAAAGCAGGCACTGCTGTGTGAGATGTGGTGATCCTCCTCCTCCCGGAAGACGTGACAGAAATCTCTGAGGGCCATGAGTCTCCCACCCGGAGACTGCTCTCCTGCTTCTCACTCCATGGGATGCACCTGCCTTATTTCAGATGCCTGAGATATTAAAAATAACTCAATCATTGTGAATTACAACCACAGAGAGATGATGCCTGAAGTTCTGAGTAAGCCTGTAACCTGGAATATAAGTGTGCTTTAGAGAATGTCATTTAACTGCATGAAATGGGCCCAAGTTTGAGAAGATAAGCCTGCTAGAGACAAGTCCAGGAAAAACACAGCATTTATAATGCATCATGAGTGTTTGTATATATGCAACCTAATGATTCCCCAATTTATATTCCAAAATAACTTTTTTTTGCTTGCTCCATTAATTGTTTTAATAATCTAAAGTAAATGGTTGAGAATTAAAGGAAGACATTTATAGTCTCCTGTTTATAGTGAACCCTGTAAATTCAGCATTATCTCCATATTTTTCTAAAATGTTTATGTGCAACTGATTTTCACTCCAGTAACTTCATCATGTATGAATAAAAATATATGCTTAGTTATCAAAAGATAATTAGGTGAGACATGTATGTTTTGTCATAATTAATATTCTGTCAATAGGCTAGATAAGAAAGCTCCAAGGGTTAATGCTTTCCTGCTCTGTATCTAACATTGCCAGTGAATTTCTCTAGCTCACTCCATTAATCCAGTCAGCACAATGGATCAGGTTAGAGATGTGTCTCAATAAATCACTCTCAAGTGCTGGGGGTAGGAGTACCTAATTAATCAGCACTGTCATTATGTTTGACTTGTAGCTGCCTTACTGTGTATGGGAAGAGGATTCAGTGTATTTAACCTGCACACACTCTTAAACAGATCTCCAGTAGTGATGAAAATTTTAACCCTTGTATGGAAAAAACAATCCATGGTTGTGTAAATGGCAGATGAAATGTTTCTTGCTAATAAGCTAATCTACAGGTAATTTATTCTCCTCCCCACATCTCCACACCCCCTTCTCTCCCTAGGGGCCATTGACATCTGCAGCATTTTATCTCTTTTAGCACCAAACTTCTGAAGCTAAATGCAACACTAGAGTTCATCGCAATACTCAGCTGTACCAGATAGCTTTCCCCCTCCCACTTTCCCATCCATCTCCTCTCCCCTTATTCCCACTGTCCCTTGCTTTTAGGCCATTTGTTCCCAGAGGAAGCCTTCCAGTCCATCCTCACTGTTGCTATGTCCAAACTCCCCCTGCCCTCACACACAAGAGCCTGTTGCACCCCTTGCACCAGTAGCCATCAGTCTCCTCTCCATCCACTCTTACTCCTTAACTTCTTTATTCCACAGACATGCCTGGATGTTTAATGCATTTTTCCTGGCTCACTCTATTTCCTCTTCTCCAGCTTTAGGCAGCACCTTGCTACCAAAGAGAGGTTTTTTATGCTGTACTTTTCCAAGTTTTGAACTGTAGTTTAGTGTTACCTTTCCAAGTGGAAATTATCATATATTCCCCATCAAAATAATTACTCTGATATGACTCTTTCTTTTCTGAATATTTTGATCTTGACACATGCCTGTTTTTTTCAGAATTGAATGAGTATGCACTCATCAGTTTTGTATTATTTTAAGGTCCAGGTGGTAGCTGCCTCACTTGCCAAAGTGGAAAGGGATCTTCTAGAGACATCAGTTCTGCCTGTCCAGAATAAACACTAGCAGTGACGTGGTGCAGTGCTCAGAGTAAATTCCTGTCCATGTGATTTCTGCTCTACTCTGGCATTCAAGGCTCAGCATGAAGAGAAGAAGGCCATGAGAAGAAAACAGCAGAGAAAAAGCTGTTTCTGCTGGCAACCTGTCAACCTGGAGGAGGAGGGTGCTGTGGATTCAAATAGCCTGTAGCAATGAGGAAAGCAAGATGTTCCTTAAAGTAGAAAGGTTGGGCTAGGACATAAAGAAATTCAATAGGAAAACACACACCTGTATCAGTGTATCCAGCCTTGTCTGTGCATTGAGACAGTCACGAGCAGATCTGTGAATTTACCTCTGCTTGAAACATAGGCAATGTCTTGGTTCATTTAATTCTGATGCAAGGAGACAATTCTTGTGGACTTCAGAAGGAATTCTGTGTGCAGGCCAGCCTGTATCTTTATCCATTTTCTAGATCATAAAGAAAATAGCATCCGCTTTGAAAACACCTTCACTAACAATATTTTTAAAGGGATTTATTTTGTGTATGTGGCTACTTCTGATGTGATGATGAACTGTATTGACTACATTGTGGACTAACTCAGTTCTTATTATTTTGTTGTTGAGATAGAAACACCCATGCAGCCAAAAATATGAAACATTCTGAAAACACTGACCCTGAGTTTTAATACTAGTCAAGGCAAAATTATATGATGTGACATTAACATACTTCTGTCTCAGTTTCCTTCTCCTTTGAGATAATATATGTAATCAATCCACTTTAAAGTGGTTTTGAACAATTATTAATTAATGTCTGTGGATACTTCTTTCCAAAATCTGATCATTGACAAGGAACCTGAGAGAACCCCTGTTCTGAGCTAATGCAAGGTGAGCATTAAATGGTACAATGTGCTGGATGGTGGGGATAAATCTGACTCCACAGATAGGTAGTAGATACCTATCCTGGCGTAGCAGAGCTGCACAAAGCTTGTGTTTTGTAAAAGGTGGCTGTTTCTGCAAGGAGCAGTGGTATTGTATATAGGTTCGTGTTTGGACTGTAGAACTTTAATTTTTTGTATTTCCTAAATTTTAAATGAACTTCCTTAGTTTTTTGCATTTCCTATGTCTTGAATTTTCTAATATTCTACAATCACAATAATCTATAGTGAAAGTGGAAAGTGACAGACGCAAAATAATATTGGCATATTATTCATCACTTATTTATAATGTTTCATGCCACAGCTGCAGTAACCATCCCACCACGCTGCAACAAATGCATCAGCCAGATGTGGGCCACCCTGCAGAGCCCAGGCTCCAGACACAGCCTCCATGTCCATGTCTCTTCCCGTGCACTGGCAGCAGGGTGCTGGGATGGGGTACCACCACATTCCACAGGCAGAGGAGCAAACCCCAGCAGCACCAGCACGGCCAGAGCTCCTGGAGGAGCTCACATGCTCCATGCAGTAGCTTGGGCTGCTGACACTGATGATATTGGTGGCAATTAGTAGAGTGAGATTAGAATGGAGATGAGGAGAAGATTCATCTGTTAGGCCATCCATCATCTGTGTGTTGCCCCAGGCAATGCGAGCCGGCTGCTGTTTCAATGGAGTTGCCATTACCATGGACCAGCTTTAGTCTTCCCATGGGGTCAAATTGCTTAAGCAACTTTTTCCAGCAGGGTTTGGAAAAATAACTTTTTTGCTTTCTGTGTTTCTCAGAGTATGACTGAATGCCTGTGCAGATAGATCAGTAAACCAATTTTTAGAGTATTACTTTCGTACAAAAGTCCATTTTGTATAAGTCACTGCTTAAGTGTGATAAATTCAAAGTGTCAGTTAAAACAAACAAACAAAAAGGTTTAATTCCTAACATACTTGAAGAACAAAAATGATGAACAATTGAAAACAAGCTTATCTGTTTCCCCAAAGTAAGGATGCCACCTTCATAACACAACCTTTGGTTTTACTTTTAGGTTTTTTTTTCAATGAGTAGTTCCATCACCTGATTAACATGTTACAGAGACATCTTTTTACCTACTCAGAAAAATCCTCATTCTCTTTTATTTCAGCTTTATATCATCCTGAACCACCACTTCCCATTTTAATGCCTGTGTAAAATTCTCCAGAAAAAAACCACACTTTTTTCATTGCAGACAATATTTATAGATACATCAGTTATTGCATGCACATATATGTGTAATGCTGGATACAGTGCCCATGTCACATATATTTACATCATTATTGATAGAGAATGTTAGTTTTGAGTTCAGTAGAAACCTCCTTGTAGTATTATTTCCCCCTGTGCCTATCCTACCGACTTTGTTTATAGCTGGGACTCAAACTTTATTCATGATTGTAAATGTATTGTCCATGTGAGTTGAAATAAAAGTTTACTGAACTACATCCTGCTAAGAAAGACTGCACATACACACCTCATTGTTATACTCCCAATTCTCTTTTCCCAGAAAATATTCAGGATTATTTTTTTTCCTGATGACTTTAGATGCTTATAATGCCTTTTTTTTACTTCAGCAGGTCTGTCACCCCTTCATAGCATCTAGATGAGGTCTATACATTCTCTCTACCTTTGCAGCAACAGATAAAAGCAGGTTCTTGTGTATTTCAGGAAAAAAAAAATCAGCCACTATTTCAGTCTTTTCCTGTGGATTCTGTGTGGAAGACAGTAGAACTTAATTTTTATTAGTCTGTACATGGGTCTCTCGCTAATTCATAAATTAGTTTCAACTAGAGAATCAGTTGGTATGTAACAGTAATGTGAATTATTCTTAAATATATTTGAATACCTAGACTGCAGAAGTTTTACAAATCTCATTATCACACTCTGTGTAGGGCTTTTCAGTTCATTAGCTAAATACTAGCTTGAGAGGTTATCTGCCACCACCTCCCCTGTGCAGTGTCTGGTATCACTGCAGAATTCACTTACTAATTCACTTAGATTAGATAGCATTTGAATTGTGAGTTTATCAGAGGGAGCAGGCCAAAACTTTGTTCTTTAAAGGTAAAAACATGCAACTTAACTTGAATATAGCTGATTGTCAGAAGACTGGTGTATGCTTAGGGATCAGTATGTCTTCTAATAAAATATTACCACTAAAAGACAAACAGAAAAGTAACATTCTGATAGGGTAAGTCAATTTTCTTCCTTTCAATGTTGTAAATCTCAACTCTACTAGAATTAAGTATCTTCGATTTGCACTATCCTTTTGTATTTCTTTCCTATTTCTAGACCCTACATCTGCCCTAAAACCAGTTCTCTCACTCATTTTCCACTTTAAGTGCAACAACTGAAAGAGAAAGAAAAAGAAAAACGTGCATAAGCTTTTTTGTTATCACAGAATCATAGAATTTTCTGAGTTAAAAGAGACCCATTAGGATTATTGATTCCAACTCCTGGCCTTGCACAGCCACACCATGTACCTGAGAGCACTGCCGAAATCCTTCTTGAGCTCTCTCAGGTTGGTGCTGTGACCACTGCCCTGGGCAGCTGTTCCAGTGCACAACCACCCTCTGGGTGAAGAATCTTTCTCTAATATCCAACTTAAACCTCCCCTGACACAGCTCCAGGCCATTCCCTTGGGTCCTATCACCATTCACACAGAGCAGAGATCAGTGTCTGCCCCTCCTCTTCCCCTCACAAGGAAGTTGTCCCTGCACTGAGGGCTCCCCTCAGTCTCCTCCAGGCTGAACACACCAAGTGCCCTCAGCTGCTCCTCACACGGCTTCCCCTCAAGGCCCTTCACCATCTTTGTTCCTCTCCTTTGGACTCTCTCTAGTAGTTTAATGTCTTTTTTATGCTGTGGCACCCAAAACTGTCCCCAGCACTCGAGGTGAGGCCTCCCCAGCCCAGAGCAGAGCGGGACAATCCCCTCCCGTGCCCGGCTGCCGATGCTGTACAGGATGCACCCCAGGACGGGTGGTCCTCCTGGCTGCCAGGGCACTCCTCAGTCCTACCATGACAGGACCCCAGGTCCCTTTCCATGGCACTGCTTTCCGCCTCATTCCCAGTCTGTTCATGCATTCAGGGTTACCCTCCCAGGTGCAGACTGGCACTTTCCCTCGTTAAACTTCATGTGATTGGTGATTGCCCATCTGTCAAATTTATTGAGGTCTCTCTGCAGGGGTTCTCTGCTCTTGAGGGATTTGACGGCTCCTCCCAATTCAGTGTCTAATCACACCAGGAAAAGGCAATATTTGAGCTAAATACCCACTGATTTTCAACTCCAAAAAGTTGGTGCTTAAAGAAAGGAAAGCAGCCCGGCAACAGGGAATGGAGTCAACATTCTTAGTACCATGTTAAATGAAGTACGTATTTTCTGTATATATTTTCTAAATGTTATGTTTACTTCATTAATTACAGAAAAATGAATATTTTCTAAACCCATTTATCTAATTAATACCTTTTGGTGTATATTAGTATTGTATGATGTAAACCTTGAGAAAAATATTTAAGCGGGCTTTAGTCACTTTGTTTTCTGTACTGGTTAAATGACCCAAAGTTAACTCATAACTCAGTGAATCTTCTAGAAGATCTGTAAAATTTTGTACATTATTTGGCAGTGAAAAAAAAAAAAAAAACACAACCCACCAAACAGTTTTTTACATGATTTCTATTCAAACTAAAGAACTTTCCAATTGGCATGAGGACAGACATTAGGATGACAAGTTGCTAGTTAATCCACAACAATGTGCAAAACGTTGTGGAGGTTGATTGACCTGAAAGCTATTACATTGAGAAAAAAGAAACAAGATGCTTCCCAGTTACCAAGCTCAATGGTCTTGATTCCACCTGCTTATTTAGTGTAAGGTGGTTCATTCCATATGCATATCCAATCTGGTTTTGGAGCTATGGTAAGGTTAACCAAGAAGATACAACAGAATTCACTTTAGTCAGGATCATTGTTATTTTCCATAATGCAATGTTACCATAATATAACTATAAAGTGTTTGCCTAAGTACTGAAAGATGTATGAGCATTTTTTTTAACTTGAGAAAATGCAAATTAAAATGGGCAGGAGGGTATAAAACTTTTACATTTTTAGAAGTTGCCAAAGTCTCTTGGATGCTCATATTCCTTCAGTTGCAACAACTGGGCAAGAGACAAATTTCCTTCTTTCCTTCCTTCTTTCCTTCCTTCTTTCCTTCCTTCTTTCCACCCTTTTTTTTCATCCTAACATGAAGAATTTGATGGTTGACATTACATAACTGATGTATAGGAGTTCTAACTACACATAGGAAGGTCACAACCACATTCTAAGAAAAACCCACTCTACACCAATGAAATATTGCATCGCAGTAATAAGAAACAGAGTGAATGGCTTTTGTTCCAGCTTTATTTTTTATACTCTTTACAGCTGTTCCACTTATAAACAAGAAGTTCAGTACATAAACAGAGACTAAGCATAATAGAATGACAAATTAGATCCCTCAGAACTGACGATGTTTATTTTTCTTATTCATTTTTATTAGCATTGAATATTGCATCTCTAATCCATACTGAAAGAACTATGTAAAGTGGCTGGCCTCAGCCATTTATCTGGCAAAAATTTTTCAACATATAGAGCCCACAGAAAACCTTAATTTGCTAATAATTCTCAATGAAAAGGGGAGGAATAGAGAAGAAACAAGTCCAGCCTTCATTTATTGAATTGCAGCTGGAACAAAACTCTTTCACATTCAAGCAGCTAATTGCAGGGAAAACAGTCTATTTCAGTCTTTAAAATTTGATGTCTTCATTTTCCAAATATTTATTTGTACTGCATATGAGAGGCTTTATGAAGGAAAGGGTTCTAAAAGCTGGAGGAGACATTCAGGCTGAACAGTAGTTTACTCATAATTTACAGACTTGTAGTACTTAATATATAATGCAATAATCTATGCTGTGCCATTTGTCATTTGGACTAGGCCACAGATTATAGCTTAGGGCAGTGCATCTGTGCACAGATCAGGCAGGAAATGGCCTAAAATCTTGAACAGCTGAGCATGATGTCTCAGTGTAGTTGCAAAATTCAACCTCTGCTCCAGAGGTCACTGCATGCTTCAGTCATGACAGCCCAAATTGTTAAGCATGTGACTAATATGCATACAGAACACAGGCTGCCTAGTGTCTGCTGCAAGCTTGATGGCTGGTTAGCGGCTAGTCTTAATTTTATGTGACAATCCCATGTAGGAAGTGCCGGGTGGGTGACTAAATGGAGCATATTGATGTCCCACTGGGTGTAGCCCCTGTTGTTTTGACAAATTCTCCTTAGCATTTATCAATCAGGCCTACAATGGGAAGTGTGCTGAATATCTAATTCAGACATGCTAGTCAGGACTAATAGAGCAAGATAACATGTTATTCAATTTGTACTTGTTAGTGATGTCCCACTGTCACTGGGCAATTTACCTTCACACTTCACAAATGAAAAGAGAAATTTGCTGGGCTTCAAACACTTACATGAGTTACAAGCAAAATTTTAATTAGCATGTCATTACAGCAATAAGTTATTGCTTCTTTCTAGTGTCCTAGCATCCAGATTGCATTTTTCCTTTTTTTTCTTTAAGCCAAGTTTTCTTTAAAATTTATGGGGCAGGTACTTAAAACAAAAATAAAAACCACCCTCCAGCAACTGGAAACTGCATAGTAGATAAATATAAAAGCATTATTTTTTACCTAAAGAGATTCTATACTTTATCACAAAGCGGACCTTTTGAGCATTCCACTACCAGTATTAATGATCCATAACAGCAATTTAAATTCTTCTTTTTTTAATTAATTTATTACAACGAAAGCACAATTTCAGCTATTTCCAAAGGAAAGCTGGGGAAAGACAAGAGTGTGTCACATAAAAAAAGAGAAAACAAACAACATTTTGATTACACCTACATAAACATTATTAGTGAATTTTCAGTAGACAAACCCATATTAACAACTAAAGAAAAGTTAATTTTGGTAAATAGAAGAGAGATGCATGTTTTAGTTAAAGTTAATGAAAAGAATGGATTACTCTCTAGAGGTGTTTGGGAAGTTCAGAGAGTCTTATGTTGCCACTGAGGTTGAAAAGGGCCTGCTCTGCACTTTGAAGAGTTGATTCCTGTGGCCTTTGATGCCTTTTTGTTTTGTGTATATTGCTTCACATACATATTTTTCCAAATTGCAACCCACATTTGATAGAACACAAGGGATACTCAGCGTTTTCAGAGAATTAGAGGACAAAATGCGAGCAATCTGCGCGAAGCGGAGGGGAGCTCAGGGATGCTTCAATTCCCACGCAAAAAGAGATGTGAATTAACCAGGGTGAATGCCATGCAGGATGCAGGGCAGCTCTTCAAATGCCAGCTCTGTCTCTCTGTGGCATGCTGCTCAGAAACACAGCCCTGCTCTCATGAGCTGTCTCATAGCAGGTTCCCTGATAAACTGATGAATAAGCAATTAAAAGAAACGTGAGCAAACAGATCACCTTGGGAGGTTTATAGAGATGGCAGCACGTGATAAGACACTCTTCCAGATTCTCAGGGAAGCAAAATTAATTTGGTTCCAGGACATCAGTGATAATAGATATTACAGGGAATTTTCATAGTTTTATAAGAACATTCTAGGGAAATAAATACGAAAACAGAGTATTGATCAAAAGGGTGTGCAAGATCAGACCTGCTGTTTGGTATGTAGGAACACCTTAGAGGAAAGCTCAAAAACTGAGAAGTTTAAATACACCAGGAAATGTAAATTTCTGCTGCTAGGGTTATGTATTTCAATGTTTTCAAACTCTAAAAAAAAAAAAAGAGAGCCGTAATTTCACAAACAGCCCATAAAATTTAAGGGAAACTTTTACCTTGAGTCATTTTTGTCAGTGACAATTCTTTTTCCCTTTGGCAGATATTTACAGAATAACAATATATTTTGGCCTTAGTTTTGATCACATTTAAATTGGTTCAAAAGTAAAATTATCCAATGGAGTCTGATGTAAACTCATGTGGAAACAGTGGAATTTGACTTACAGATGTTACTCTGGACCAAAATCCCACTGGTCCGGGGCAAGCAGTACATTGCAGAAGGTGGCAGAGATATCAAACCATTGGTCATGGCTGCTTGAGCAAGAGATGATTTCCACAAGGACCACCCAGAATCCTGCAAGAGCAATGAGATGTCAGGAAAGACTTTGCAAAACAGATAGCTGCCTATTTTATTTCCATGCCCCTGTATGGATTCTGTGTCAGTCTGAGAGGGGAACAAAGGCACGCAGACTGTGGAGCACTGTATCAGCATCATCAGTATCATTAATATGGGGAACCCTAAGGCCTTGAGAAACCAACAGGAAACCATAACCATGGCCACAGCAAAATCTGGGGTGGCAAGTGCTACCACTTTTTGCTATTTTGATACCTCTTTGATCACTGGCAAATGTTTTTTTTTCTGTCTCTTGCCATATCGAGACATTTTGGAATGCAACTACTATAAACAATTTATATGCAAATACAGGAAAATCTGTAGTTTTTCTCAGGTTTCTTTGGGCAATTTTTTCCTTGTTTGTTTGTTTGGGTTTTTTTTTAATTTCTACTTACTGTATAACTCACAAAGGAAAGCAGTCAATATGCTTCTAACCTCATTTTCTATTCTTTTCTCTATCTGCCTCTACTCCCACTCCCAGTGTGTTTGTTGTCTACAGAGCGCTCTGCTTCTCTAGTCCATCACGTTTCCCAAAGATTTACTGCTCTAGAAGGCTCACAGACACAACCCTTACCAAGAGGATATTTATTATTATTAGGTAGCAGTTTATCTATTTTACAGTAGTTGTTATATTTTATATGTCAGAAATTTTTCTGTACTGTTCTGTTGGTTTTATTTAATTTTTATTTTATTTTTAGAGCAGAGCACCAAACCCTAATCCAAGCATTTAGCTATAATTATTGTTAAACACATTCTCTCTTTCCTAAGTATGCATTCAGCTCAGGAGTTATCCTCCTAGTTTTGAAACATATGCACAATTCCAATATATTTTGTTGCTTTTCATTTAAAACTGCGTACAGGTAGCTATAAGCACATTTTCTTAAAGTAGTGAGGGGAGGTAGACTTTTTCTGCCTATTCTACCAGGTTTCTAAAAATTATTTCCAATTGCAATAGATAGTCAGAGTTCTCAATAAAGGAGAGATTCTTTTCTTCTGAAAGAATCTTTTCACTGAGAGGAGTACTAAGTACTCTGTTTAAGGGAGGCGACAAAGGCAAGAGCTTACAAATGCAAAATGCAGAACTCTGGATCCTAGTGGTGTGCATTTGATGAAATAATGTTTAGTGCATTGATCACAAAAGAAATTAAACCAGGGACTTCTCCAGTGATTCAGCAGTGTTGAGTGATAATTTTTTAACATCTGAAAATATTTCCTGGTATTATCTATTCTATTGAAATTGCTACGCTCTTTCTGCCCTGGATACTCAATCCTGTTCTTAGCAGTGCTTGAAATCTAGAAGAAAAGACACCCAAAACTATTTGCTTTGCTCTCTGAGTTAAGAGCAAAAGCTTTGATACAGAGGAAGAGGTCAAGCAAGAGAGATTGTGTCCTAGAAGAAGGAAAGACTGTAATTCCACTGACCATGTTATTCCTGAAGGTAAAGCCAGTCATTAGGAATAGCTTTCTTGACTTAATATGCAGTTTTCCTTCTGGTGGATTGTATATTATATGAATAGAATCCATCTTCAGCATTTCATAAGAAACTGAGTCTAATCCTTTTAATGTCATTCTGCAAAAGCAATGTGAATGGTCTTCTAGTAGTTTTAGAAGAAATTTTAGTTAGCTTGTTAGATAAATTAAATCCATATCTAAAAATTGGAAATCTTGCACTTTCCTTGAACCCTATTTTGTTCACGATATGATTAGAAAATATCACTGTAGATTTTGCCTCATCATCATTAGACATATTTATACTCTACTTAAGATTTTCACCTGAATTAACGACTATCCAAAGAAATGGACTTGGTGTTACTCACAAAGAACTTTCAAACTTTCTCACTTTGCCCAAGTAAGGATGTGCATCTTTAACATATCAGCTCATGGATACTATGCAGGTATCTTGCATGAAGGGACATCGTGTTTTGGAATGGTAAAATAGTAGAAAAAAAGGGTCAAAATATGTAAGTAGGCTTTTGGGAAATGTTTATGAAATAAATTGATTATAACTTTAGGCAATCCTTGATCTTTTTTTCTCTATATATTTTTCGTAGAAAAAACCTTAATTTTGAACTGAAAGGCAAGACTTATTATTATGAAATTCAATACCAAAGCCCTTTCTCTTCTGAAAATGTATAACAACAAAAAGATGTTGCAGAAATACATTTTTTAAATCTTTGTAAAAATATTTGGAAATCTGCTATCATTTCATTAGTTTTCACAGATTCTTGATAATCCCCTCTCTTTTTGTAGAGTTTTGATTGAGCTTAATTACTAAGTAAGCAAAAAATGTGGATAGATTCAATAAGACCAAGATCTACCTAACCCAGCAAAACTAATATTAAATTCAACTCCAGGCACTAGGCAAAGCAAAGAACAAATAAACAAAACCAATCAAATCAACAAAGAAACTGTTAACTTACTATTTTTCAGTTTTCCCATTTTATGTTTTTTTCCCTCTAAAGAGATGAACATGTTTGCCTTTTAGTTTCAGGTCAAATATAACCTGTAACACACTGCTATCTTTATGACTTCTCAGTTTTTCTTCATGACGTCTTAGTATCTCGATACGTCTCACGCTAAAATAATTTCTTTATACTGGGCTTAACATCTTCCAAGCTGGGTATTTCAACTTCCTAGAAAAATTGAGAAAAAAAAAAGTAAACAACTTTGAGAAATTTAGGTATTCTGACAATTCCTAAAATGACAAGCTTAGTCACTGAAAAGAAGAACAATTTTCTCCATATTAATCTAAGAATATGTCCCCCAGCCTAGAAAGAATAGACCAGGCAAAATATTTCTGCAAAGAACGATGTGGGAAAGAGCTATCAGCAAGTTTTCTCTTTACTTCTGATAGAACATTGCCATTTGAGCGTCTGTTCCATGCATATGTCTTTTAAAATGTGCAAACGTCCACATGAATAACTTAATAGTCAGTCACTCCAGGTTAGCAGGGGCTGTCTCCGTGTTCTGTGATGACCCCAGAATGCTTAGTGTAGTGATGGTCTGTTTACATTTTATCAGGGAGTGGTGGGTGCTCTCAGGGTTGCTCTGCTCAGTGTCCTCCTGCAGGTGCCTGTTCTTGTGTACAACCTCTTCATTTTTCTCCTTTAGTCCTTCTTTAGTCCTAATTGCCTACCTGCTAAGAGAGTGCTTACACATACTGCAGCTGCTGCAGCTGATTTCCTGAGCAGAAGAGCAAGAGAGCATCAGGCAACAAGGCAAAAAGAACCTCCAATAAGAAAATATTAGCAAGCTTGTATCTTGGCGTTTACATAGAATGTCTATCCAAAGACTTGTCTCACAGACTTCCTCGGCCACAGGTATTGTCTTTGTATTTAATAATCATTACGGTTATTTATTTATTTATATGAAATTTCCTAAAAGCTTCATTCTTTAATCCAATTTTAACCAGAAGGCAGGTCTTGTGCATATCTCACTCCCAGTTAAAATTGGGTATGGCCAGGGATAACAGGAAAAGCTTCCACAGGCACGCTGCAAGCAGAAGAAAGACTATGGAAAACACGGGACACCCTACAAAGGGAAGGGAGAGGTTCTCAACAAGTTCTGTGCCTCAGAAAACAAGTATTCCAGCCACATCACACAAGTCAAAAAAGGCAAAAGCAGGGACTGAGACAATGAAGGAAGACCCTAAGCCCACTGTAGGACAGGATCAGGTGCAAGATGGTCTAAGGAACAAGAATTTGCACAAGTCCATGGCAACTGATAAGATTTTTCTGTGGATCCTGAGGGAGTTGGCAACTGAAGCCACCAAGCCAGTGCCCAACATTTTTAAAAATCATGGCAGTCAGAGGAAGTGCTTGGGGACTGAAAAAAAAGGAAATATAACACCCATTTTTAAAAAGGAGAATGCAGAATACTCAAGGAACTGCAGACCAGTCAGTCACACCTCTGTGTCAGGCAAGATCATGCAGCAGATTCTCCTGGAGACTATGTTAAGGCACATGGAAAACAAAGACTGGTGACAGTCAACATGGCTTTACTAAGGGTAAATCTTATCTGACAGATTTGGTGGTCTTTGATGGGGCTACAGTTTTGGAGGAATTAATGAATGAATTTTCATTTCATTACTTTGTGGCTTTGGAAAACAATCACCACTTCCTTAGAAGAGAAGGTGTGATGGAGGAAAAGGGATTTACAGCATCTTTCATCCTTATATCTTCTGAAAAGAAAGGAGAGAACAGCTCCTTGTCGATTACAACACCTTTCCAATTCACTTTCAGGAATTTTATTTCAGTGCAACCTCACTCTAAGTGCAAAAATAAAGAGTTGGGGTTTCTGCACGGAACTGAATTTTCTTTGTCAGTAGTTCTGGACACTTATTTTTTCACTTCATTATTTTATGACTGTTTTCCCAATGAGTTTTCCTATGGCGTGTGAAAAAGGGGTTTTCCAGCACCCTATGATGCAGCATATCTCAGAGAGCACATGATTTCATAGCACCACAATAGTGGAAGCTCCAGATGCCACATGATTTAGAGGTTTTCACCAACCCTGCACTTTACAAAGGCACTTCTAGGCAAATCAAAGATCACAGGAAACTAAACTGAAACAATCAAAATGTGAAAAAGAAGGAAGGAAATGTGAGGGCAAATGCAGAATTGAGAAATTACACTGGAATAGTTTTCATTTTAATGTGAACTGATTTGTGCTGGAGACTAGATAAGATTCAAGTATAAGTCTTATTTGAATTAAATCAATTGGCACATCTTCACATCTAAGTAAATAAGCACAAGTGATTACTGTGAGTCTTTAGGGATTGGGAATACGATAGAAGCTTTTTGCATTAGTCTGTCCTTCATATCTATCTATGATTTTTGACATAAGGTGTATTGTAATTATTTACTATTTGTTAGAAGATAAGCATTTGTGAGATATAGCAGTTCACTGTGATCAAGAACACAAGATTTTAATGTGAAAAAAATATATTTGTATACATGAACTGTCTGGTTCAGAGGTATTACTGTGAATTATATGCATAACTACCATTATCAGTTGCCCTTAATTTGAGAAGTGATATGGTAGAATGGAAACAATGTGGGAAGTTAACAGCACAGTCCTTATTTTTCATTGACATCCCGGAAGACCGGGGTTAAAACCTTAAATATTGGTATATGAATAATGCTATGATTCTTTCTGTACAATTTGGTCACCCATCTTGTCTATATATAATTTAAGAATTTATAAAGTAAATGTATATATTTTCTTGGTGAAGAGGTTGAAATCAGAATCTGAAAGTTTCATGGCAGTCACCTTTGAAGTGGAAGGATCAGATTCATTCTAATGCCAAGATCTATGTGAGTCTTCACACCTGTAAAATTAGATTTTAAATATTTTGCTGTAGTTCTTTCCTAGTAATTATTAAATACTCCAGCTCTTCCTTCAGGAAGATTCTATTTTCTGTAATAAAGGTTACATTATTTGATGAGGAACTAGAAATACTGTTATGCAGTCTGTGTCTGTGGTATGCTACTAAGTGATCCTATGTGAAACTGAATGGGCTGTATTCTTCAGACTATTTATCCCTCTTCCTAATTCAGTTAAGCTTTTCAGAAATCTTCTCAAAGTCTTTCACAAATCTTTAAGACTAGTGAGAGAAAATGACAAAAACAACAATCCATTTCTGGAAAATGTTCAACAGAAAAGTATCAGATTTGAGATATAAATTGTTCACAGTCACGACAAACTCTTTTAATAGCTAGAGGGAAGAGATTATGAAGGTCTTTCATGGTCAGTGTTTCAGTGCTGAGGCTGATACATCAGCAACTGATACCTATTTGCCATGCAGACTAGTGAGTAACTTGGCACTACTGCCCTTTCTCTGACTTTTGTTCTGTGGAAAAAGGAGAGGGAAGAGATATCAATGAATATTTATCCCAGTCTAACAAAGATATGTTTATCTATTACTGTGATGGAATCTACACGCACATCTTGAGCACAGATAAGATTTTTTAACTGTGATTTCACACCATCAATGTTTGATGTAAAAGGCATTATAAAAAGGTAAAAGGTACATTTCACCATAACACATTATATTTTTATTGATTTCAGCTCCCAGCAAAAACTAATTTAGTCTTTATAATCAAATTTTGAAAACAGCTTCATCTCCCTTCTGCTTGTACCACTCTTCTTGGAACTGTATTCACAGCGCGATTTCAGTTCACATTTGTGGTGTGTGTGTGCAGAAAGCTTAATCTTTTACAGGTTTTTTTTTCCTGAGATACAGATTTTTATGCTTTTGAATCTATTTTAAATTACCACAGGGACATGGTTGGTGGCTTTTTGAAAAGCCAGGATTGATACTTTCTGAAATGTTTGGTCAGGACTGTGGAACAGTAGTGAAAGCAAATATGGTGACATCACATTGAACTTAAAGACTGTCTCACTTAGGAAACTCAAGATCAAAAGATTCTTGTTATCTCATATCTGTAAAATATTTCAGATCTGTAAAATTCAGGCAGATTTAGTAAAAACCAGAAATTACTTGCTGTATAATTTTGAAAATGTTTTATTTGAAAAGTTACAGTCTACTTGCACACTGGCGGTGAATTCAGGAACTATACAGCAGCATAAGCAAGGCTAAAATATATTCAAGCTTGCACCTATTGAGAAGTCACTTGATGTACAATTTCTTTAAAACAAGTAAACCACTTTGAAAGAAAAGACAGCAATATCCAGGGCTTCATGGTTTGTAATTTTAAAACTATTAAATACATTTGCTTATTTTTCTCTCTGTACTCATCTCTCCATTTGTTTCTTGTTTGAAATATGTCTGGGCTGTCTGCCTGACCTTCTTTCAAAATTAAATGTATGGGTATATCTTTGATTTTGAAATTGTAGAAAACTTCTTTTGTTTTCTACTTTTGTATTAATAAAAATAGTTTTTTGTGTGTGTGTTTTTCTTAAAGTGTAGCCTGTACATCTGCAGTGCAAATCTGAATGATGAAATAAAGGCAATTTTCTTCTAGTGCATGCCTTTTGCTCAAAAAATCCCCAAAACAAAACAAAACAAAAACCTCCCCATGTAAAAAAACCCACCAACTCTTTACAAAGATTACAGAACAATGACACAAAGTGAACGGCACTGATACAAACTGGATAGGCTTACAGCATAATTGAATTAAGTCCTGTGTGCCACATATGATCACAAAGCAGGGCCATGTCTTGAGCACTCTGAATGTAGGGAGGCTGCCAGTCAATAAAAAGAACCTTTAAACTGTTTAAAGCAAATCATCAGCATGTGCAGACACATCTTAGCTAACAGGTCTAATTAAAAACTCAGCTGTGTTGCACAGGCTTAAAGCATGCCCTTTAGGATATTTCAGCCCTCTTAAAAAAAAAAAGACAAAAAAAAAAAAAAACCAACAACAAAAAAAAAAAAAACAGAAAAAAACAACTGTTACTGTACTGGTTGTTAGTGGAACAATTAGGATGAATAATTTTTTTAGCCCTTGAGGGACCCGGGGCCGCCCCGCTCTCCGCTCCCGCTCTCTCATCCCTTTCTGTGTCTCTCAAGTGAATTAACATAAAGGAACAGTGACAACAGCAAGCTGAAAAGCGTAGCTGGTGGGAGGATTAAGTATATCATTGAAAGGAATTATGTTGTAAATGACTGGGAGGGGTAGGGGCTTCTGTTCCTTGGTCCCATCTGGTCTTTAAAGAATACCTTGTTGTAATTACCCCCAGATGGCTTTGTGCTACGCTGGGTCTGGACAGCCAGGTGCCACTGTACCCTGCTGGGTGTGATATTCATTGCTACATGCAGTGACAAAAATGGACTTCATTGCAACCTAATTTCTTCCAGGGTATTACACAAATATGGAATGAACGTAGCTTATCAAACAAGAGCTTAGTGTGCCAGGAGCTGAAACTGTCACACGTAAGACAAGACTGCCTTGTTTCATTTTTAACAATTGTCTTGAAATGTGGAAATATCAACAATTTACAGTGTTTGTCTGCTAATAAATATATATTATATCATGTTAGCTATTTCTCCAGAAGCTGAAATGCTCAAATTACCCTAAGGCAATTGCTGGAAATGGTAGAATAACAAACGCCTCTTACAAAGTCAGTTTTACGACAAGATTTGCTGTAGGCTAAGTTTGGGCCCAATCCTGAAAGATGTCAGCACAGAAAACCATTTCTCCTTACTTCCAGCCTCAGGCCTGTGCTTCTACCCCAGACGAAATTTTTCTGAATTCTTTCATCTGTTTTTATTGGTATTGTTTGCTTTGTCTCCTGCATACTTAGCAATTTTACTTCCAAAGTCATCCGAGTCTTACATTTTCAAATCCTCCTCAAAAAAGAAGTTGTTATTCTAAAAGGAGCTTTATTACTACATGAAAGTAGGCTGTGTGGCATAAAAAGGAAAACAGAAGAGACATTTGAGGAAAGATAGAAACATAGGAGGCAAAATACTGGCTTGCAGTGAAAAAACTAACTGTATTTTTAAAAGAGGGTGGTCAGTACATCTTTCCTCACTGAAAAAGCACAAATGAACATTGAGTAAAATGCTACAAAGGGTAAAGCTCTTTCCAGCTCAGCTGCTTCCCTTCTCTGCAACACACCTGCCCACATCCCTCATGTCCATATAAGCCCATGCATGCAGCTCCTCCATCACATTTCATATGGCTTATGCACAATTCCCTATTTTCCAGCTACACTGCCAGTGGCACCTCTGAATGACCAAGGCGTGGTCTGTACAATGCCAACAATAGCACCTGCTTCTTTTCTGAGCTCTGAAGGGAATGAAATGGTGATTGCCTGCTTCTGGCAGCTCTATTTAACCTTAACAAAGCCAAGGTTGTCTTTCCCCAGCTTTTCTGTTCTTTCCTCCACATTGCACAGTCAGAGGAGAGGTAACCCTGTGGCAGCTGGTGTTCTACTGCAGGTTACACACATGCTTAACAGATACCAGCAACTTGTGAAAAATATGCTCCTCACATCTTTAATCTACATGTGAAAATGTGTAAATAGACCTATGACTGAATCCCTAGTCTCCTTCATTGCTAACATCTGGTTTGCTATGTGCTTCTGAGAGAAGACCCCAGTTGACTTTTGTTTATGCCTCTTTTATTCTGTCCCGACAACTTAAAACTGTGAGATTTTCTGAGAAGGAAAAGGAGTGCTAAAGTACAGAAAAATCAAACTTTTAAAACATAATGACATGGGGTTTTTTTTAATTGTCTTCAATTAAAACCTATATCAAGAAGTGACTACTCCACCTTAAATCACCAGCTAAATTTGTAAGTCTGGGAATTATTAGCAGATAATTATGGTCTCCCATTTTCATAATTCAACCTTCTTCCTTTTTGTACAGAGAACCTTTGATTTTACTAATTGTTAGTTACTCAGACTTCAAATCAGTCATATCAAAAATAGAATTTCTTTGCATGGAAAAATAGATTTTTCACCCGATCTCTGTAGATTTAGGAATGTTAATTTGTGAAATGTCCCTGATCAGCTCTTATTCACCTTTTCCAGGAAGTTTAAATTTTCATACTATAAAAGCCATCAATGATCAATACTATCCATCACCATTTAATGAAATACTCTCAAAAGAAATAGAGTGTTGTCCCAAAAAAGTGCATTAGTCAATCCATCCTTCGCTATGAAAAATGATGGGACAAATTCTGACATTTAGAGGACCAATGTCACACTTATGCTGACTTAGTACTGTGCAGTGGCAGGTTTCTCCATGTTGATCAAATAGCAATATAATTTCTCTCTTTCTCTGTCCCTCCCTTCCTCCCTACATCTATCTTACTCTGTGTTTGCATACAACATGATATATAAGCTGTCAGAGAGAGAAGAATTCCAGACATTAGGAACCATTATTGTAATACCCATCCTGCTAAAATTAACAAAATTATAGTTAGTGTATTTTTCAAAAGCCAAACCAAATCTATTTATCAAATTCAGTTTATTTTTATATAGCAAAGAAATGTACATGTTTCAAATTAGTGAAAATGGGCTACATAAGAGTCAGACATGCTTGTGAAAATTATTTTTTAGTCCACATAAACTTTACTACATGCTTCATTTCCAATACATGAATACAACTTAGCTATATAACAATGAGGAAAATATCAGTTCTGGCTTTGAGAGTGGGTTATATTACTATGTATTTGGAGTTACTGATTGAAAGAATGAAGTTTCCTCATCCTCTGTTCTGCCATCAATCAGATACAACCAAAAATGAGAATTATCTGAAGTTTGCGTATGAAATACAAGGTCCAACCTGAACTTAACTCATAAGCTTTGCTTTGTCACCAGTGCCAGCTCCATATTTCAAATGTCTCCCACAAAAACCATACCCTTGACAAGCCTCCATCGGACTGCAAACCTCACATTTCTCAGGTTCTTCCTTCAAACCTACTTCTGCTGATGAAGAAATTTGATGAATAATCAATATTTCATATCCCACTACAGAACTTGTGTGCAACTGAAGAAAAACAAGAACACACCCAGAGCATTATTACAAGTACTTTGCCCTTCCACCTTGTTGACATTTGGGTTTTTTACAGACTGGGAAGATCTGGCAGCAAAACTGGTGGCTCCTCTGACTTGTATTTTGTGGCATTAATTATAAATAAAGAAATTAAAGAAACAATGGCAGTATATTTTTAGTGTGTATGATTTAATGACATCAGTCAACTTAACTATTAAGCTTCACTTAATCGTTAGAGATTATGCGTTTCTAAGCAAAGTTTGCAGCCTATGATTAATGATTATCTTCTGAATGTAGAACATTAATGCAATCCCTCAGAAGATATGCTCATCCAGGAGACTGAATGTTTACAGGAAAAGTAGAATCACAGAGCATAGGAGATGACATTTATTGATGAATGCACTGTTTTGTCAATAACATTGAAGTGAAGCTGTGTCACATTTTAACCATTTAACCAGGAAGGTCTTGTGTGGTGAGTTTGCAGAATTAGACTTGTTTTGTTTTGTTTTATGATGTTTCATATTTGAGAAAATCAAAATTGCTCTAAATGTAGACAGTTGTGGCAGTTTTGGTTGAGAATTTCCCAGCCTTCTGCGTGTTTCTGTTAACCAGGTTATGGTCCTGGTTTTGGATGCATTGTTGCAGGAAGCATACTCAGAGTTAGTATGGCTTTAGTGCTGGATATCAACCTTCACTTTTCATGGAAGTTCTGCATGCACCCAAGTACAAAATGGGCAAGAAAATGACCATTTACAGAAAACAAGAAAAAAAAAAAAAAATAATCTCTTGTCACCATTCTGCATCTTGGAGAAAATTGGAATTCCTGAGAAACCTCTTTGTTGCAGCCCTGTATGGAGAAATTAAAGCTGCTTAGGTGAAAACACATAAGCACATACATGAAAATGCAGACGAAAAAAACATGCAACACCCAGAACTGTAAATGTATACACATTTGTGTATCCACACACACACTAAGTGGGACATTGAAGTATGTTATCTACAGGGCACATAAAAATGCAATGCCACAAACTTGACTGGAAAATAATATTCTGAATCTCTGAATTCACTGATGTAGCATGGAAGAAGCAACCTTTCCTTCCTGAGTTATATGGCTTCTGAAAAGCATCTTTCTCTTATTGTGAGAGTTGTAGGGTAAATCAATATTTATTGGAAATCCTCTTCTTGTAACAAGGTCTGCTCTTACTTAGTTCTCAGATCGGTCATCTTGAGTCACCATGTAACATTGCAGTGAAATTTTAAGAGTGACAGAAGAAATGAAACCACCTCTGACAAAACAGCATGGCCTTAATGAGAAAAATATGATGCATTTCCAAGCTGGTGAATAGAGTGTAAATTTTCAGTATTTGCTAAGCTGAAAGCCTTATTGTTTCATGGTTGGAATTTACAGGTAATCAAAAATGGCTACATCCTAATGTTGGGGATCTTCCACTCAAATATCAGCTTTCAAGCAGTCTTAAAATCAAGCCAGACCCCAAACCTCTAAAAGCTGAACCTTCTTCTGCACATGGACATATCCTTTTAATTACTGTTAGCCTGATTCCCTAGACTTTGCAGAGATTTATGGCCCTTTATGAGATGGAGTCTTGCAGTGTGCTGCAGTTACCACAGGCAGAGTACAAGCCACAGCAGGAAACATGCAGGTGGTACAGAGCTCTGCTGACCCTGCCATGAGAACAGCAGGGTTCTGCATTTGCCAGCGTTACAGTGCTTTAAAGGAGGCCACAGGGATGTGGCTCGGGGATGTTCTCACCAGTTGTCTGTTTGTACACAGGGCAGGAACAGGTAGCCTTTGGCTGGGGTGGTGAGGGTGGCAGCTGAGCTGAGGCTGACAAAGAGAGTGAGGATGTGAGCAGCAGTGGGCTGTGGGATATGAAAAAGAGAGGGGCAAGGATGACCTAGCAGTGAGAGTCCTGGGAAAGCGCTGGAATCAGTCTTCACTTCTGCACAGCCACGTTTTGCTGCCTCCAGTCTGCATAAGCCATTTGTCTCATAGTTGTGATTACTCCTGACTCTTTGTACTCTGATTACAAATCAAAAGAGGCTAAATTTTTCTCCTACATGGGAGGTGGTGGGAAATTAAATTCCATCTCTTCCAGTGTATATGATATGGATGAGTTGCAACTTCAAAAACAATCTTTTTCAGGGATTAAAAGAGAAACCTTATTTGTTTGCAGATATGAGTACTCATGTAGCCCAATGTATTTCTTCAGTTAGTGGATTATTCAATAAAACAACTTGTGAGTAATAAAATGTTCTTTATTTTCTATTTCTCAACTATTTGCAATTACTCAATCAACAATATAATTCTAAGGCAGCCTCTTGAAAACAGAGCACATTATATGGATATTGTGTAGAAATCTACAACCGCAGTATTGTTAAAGGAAGCACTCATGACAGTCATTCCTTTTCTCTAACATCTAAATGAAATATATTTTTATGAGCTAGTTTGTGCTTAATGAAGAGAATAAATAGTTTGCAAGGCCCAGACACGCAATGAAAATATGTTTGTGACCAAGAGAATACTGTTACTGTAAACAGGAAATTAACATGGAAATCAGCAATATTTTTTCTTGATATCTGAAAACTTATTTCATTTTTGAAGAAAGAAGTGAAAGATGAGGCAAAAAAATTAAATGCTCACTATACAGAGTTTTCTAACAAGGAAGAAAAAGAAAATTCTCTATTAAACTTGGAATATCATGTGATCTGCTACTCATGGAAGTTTCAGTAAAGGGTCTGAATATATTTTTAGGTTCATGCAGGCTCGTATACTCCTACATAAGCATTTACAAATTCTGTCATTCGACACAGAAAAGTTCTGGGAAATCATTCATATCCATGTCGGGGAGATACTGTTCACAAATTGTAACCTATGTTCTCCCCTATGTCCAATCTTGGGAAAAAAAAAGAGCAGTAGAATGAAAATTTTTTTCTGGTTTATTTCATATACTGCTACTCCACCATCTTCTATCTGATTAGTCCTTTAAATCACACAATTCTCTTAGGCTATAAACACTGAAATGTGTGGACAAATATTCAATTTAGGGCTTGAAAAACTAGAGCAGACAAGGGAGCTAAAGGTATATAAATTAATTTTCAATAGTTTACACTCAAGTACTCTAGTTGAGGAGCTTG
Source organism: Malurus cyaneus samueli (assembly GCA_009741485.1). Classification (NCBI taxonomy): domain Eukaryota; kingdom Metazoa; phylum Chordata; class Aves; order Passeriformes; family Maluridae; genus Malurus; species Malurus cyaneus. The sequence goes on along the minus strand of VKON01000294.1, from coordinate 90,987 downwards.
TATGGACTTAATGCAAGGGCAGGGCACAGACATAAACAAAAACTTGTAGATAAATAGCAATTCCAATCTCTTTATGACAACAGTCAGAACATGTCTTTACTCAAAACCTCTTCTCATCAGATATGATTGCAACCACAGTACTCTACAATTGTAAAGATAAGAGGATATTATTCTGTGCCATTTCATTCTCCTTCTCTAATTTTTTATTTTATTTCACCTCATACTTGATCCTTCAAATTCAAATCCCTAATAACATGTCAGTCACATTTTACAGTGTAGCAAAATTGCAAATTATGTTGAGAAGGGGTAGCTAAGCATGTTGCCCATCTATTCTGTAATCAAATATGTCCCTAGGTCTAATCACTAAGAGGACAAGTCGGCTGAAATGCTTGTGCACATCTTTACATGATATTCTCAGTGTCAGCTGAGCCAAGCAAAAGACTATGTGGAGATTCACTCCTCTGAGGCCTGCTGCAGTATTGATTCTTTATTAAGGTACTCAGTAGCAAAAAGAAATTCAGCATGATTATTCAAACACGCTCCTGGAAACACTATGAAATATCTTTTGCTTGACAATACCTTCTCAGACAAATTTTAATGCACATTTTAGAAAATAGTTCAGAAATAATTTTGAGGCAGACAATTGACTTAAGAGTCAAAAAAGTCATATCCCTGTTGAACAGCACCACAAATCATTGGAAATTTCTTATTCAGCTTCCTCTTGGATATTGATTATTTTCTATCTGACAGAAAAAAAAGAAAATGTGATTACAGCAGCACTGTTCATGCTGCTACTACACGTACAGGTCTATCAGGTTTTACAGGGTTAACCCCTATTGTCGCAGGTTTCTGAAATCAGCAGTAGTCTGGCACCCATGAGGTCAGTTCTACAATGTCTGAATCTTAGCAAGGATTTTATATTTAAAGTACTTGGGGCCATATTCTGTTCCCAAGTATCCTCATATAAATCTAAACGCATACCATAGTACCTGAGCACAATCTTCCCATTCAACTTTTTACCACCTTATGGGAATTGTTATATTAAAAAAAAGTGCGTGAAATTGCCATTTCTAGCCTCTCATTACAGATTTAATAATTGGGAGACTTCAGAGAAAAAGCATTACAATAACCCTTAGTATAATAATAATGATTGATTGTGTTTAAACCCAATGGGGTAAACATAATACGCTTCAAAAATATCTTGATGGCTATCATGTCTGTAGGTACATAAGAGGAGATTTTATGATTCAAAAAATTTGATGGGCATTTCATATTGGGTCATATAGAAGGGAACTGTGTTCTCTAGAGCACCATTTCTTTATCTGCCAGATATTTGGCTCAAATGACAGCAAAGGGCAAGCTCTTGTGCAGAGCAGCTGATGATATATAAAGTGGAGGGAACTTTGGCAACATATGGCATGGTTTCTGAGGAAGTGTATTTAGTTTCATTTTTCTAATTAGAAAATTTTATTTCAAGGTCTAGAAGCCCTCATTTTAGGTAATATTACAGTTCTAGGTAAGCCTAGAGAAAGCTTTTTCCATATCGTGTGTGATAAAGCTAAACTGACTGTTGAAAACCCTTATTCAGTTCTTTGACATTTTTTCTGACTAGTATGAAAAATAAAATTTTACATTAGCTTTAAAAGTGAGGATCAAGATACACCTGTTTTTTTCACTTCACTTTGAATCAGGATCTAAACCTGGAGGATAAAACTTTAACTGAAACTTAGTTGTTTTAATTATGAGAAGCGCACAGAAAATTAAACCGACTTTCATAAAATTTAACAGGTTCTTCACTTAGTAGTTTTTAGGCCTTTGAAAAGGTGACCAGTGGAAAAAAAAATTTCTGACTTACCATATCATCAGACAACATAATTTAGGTTTTCCTATCCTGCCTCAGTTAAATATCAGAAATAATGAGAAATTAATCCCAATGACAGGTTGCCTATTTTGAGGCTTTAAAAATGGGTTTGTGTATTATTTTCAGATTAGATTCTGGACAATTATTTTGGAAACTTTCTGAAGATCAGCTATGATTACAGAAAAAAATAGAGGCAGGCCTGAAATGAAGAGCAGATGTAAGAGTCATTAGCTCAGAAAAACCTCAGTGCACACTTCAGAAATCGCACCTCTGCTGAAAACGGTCCTACAATACATCATTGCACCACAAACTGAAAAAGAAAAGCAACTCTCAGACAACTTCTGAGAGCTAATGCAGCCAGATGTTTCAGTCTAATTTTGTTGAATTAAGGAAAGAAAAAGCAGACTTTATCACGGCTATTAATAAAATCTATTGCCATAGAAATGAATCACAAGTGAGATTTGAAATATCACCTATTTGCAAATTACATGTGTATTATTCAAAGCATTTAAAGCATATTCAATGACCTATAAGGACCAATTTTTTCGTTCCTGTCCTCTCAGGTACAGGTCTGAAATTAGCGTCGGAGGGCTTATTTTAAAGCAACACACATAATAATGTTCCTTTTACTCAATGCCACTTTGAAAATGATTCAGTTAAGAGTGGGTTAACCACAGTTAGTGGGTTAAAGTGTACAGAGAATGGGCTAAAGTGTACTGAACCAGGTTTATTGAGAGAGACATGACAGTGCTGTGTCTTGTGGAGCACTGTGTTGTGGAGGGATGTTGCTGTCTCTCTAGGTGATAGAGGAGTCGGTGACAAAATGAGGTAGTGACCCACTCAGAGATGTCTAACATATGCTGGCACAGATGCTACCAGACGTCTCCCACAGGGAAGGAGACAGGGAGTGATTATTGAATATTAGGGAAATTTGTACCAGAGAGGATTAAAGCTTCTTTCTTTTCTTTTCCTGTTTTGGGGGAGGGGATGAGAAAGGAGAGGGATCATTTCACTGCCCTGCTCTAGTGAAGAACAAAAGATAAGCAGCTGAGGTTCAACTTCATGAGCTGCCCCCTTCTTGATATATGTAAAGTCACATGTTCGAGCAACAGTAGATTAACGTGGAGATCTTTCATCTCTGGAGATAAGAGTTTAAATCTAGGTCAGGTCCTGTTCTGAGACGAAATATAAAAATGCCCATGTTATATTTTGCTTCAGAAGAGAATAAAATTGCCTGTTAATTGGAAATTAGTTGATTTCAGGATTTTTAAAGTTTTTGTAGATGTTAAATGAATATATTATTAGTGAATTTGTTAAGACATTTGCTTTCCTCTGTTTCCCCTACTAATGAGATGACTAAGCAAGTCCAGCACATGTATACCAGCAGATCTCTAAAAGAACAAAGGAACAGTGGGCCAAATTTTGACTGAATGAAATTGCCCATAGGTGGAATTCTGATAGTTCAGAGCAGAACCAAATACACGTATAAATATTTTAAAAAAAAATACACGCACTGGTTTTGTGACATGTTGTGCAGTACAGTCACCAGGATTCATAGAATACATGACTGAATTTATTAGAATGTGGCAGTATATAATGCAACTTTCTGCATCAAAACATTTAATTGGTTCAAATTATTGAAATTGATTGAAAAATCTGAGTAATAAAAATTGTGTTTGCATACTGAGCTATGAATTTTACCAAAATAGAAGCAAACGTGACAATGTTTCCTTTTCCATATTTAACTTTCTGATTATGATATTTCCTAGTAATGTCTGTGCACACAAAGGAAGTTTTCCCAAATGCAGTAATTGAGTATTTCATTGAACCTTCCTTTTTCCCTCATAGTTTGTGGCCCTTAAGAGATATGGACATAGTAAGAAGCAAGAGAATGAAAAGGTCAGCTCTCTGTCTGCCTGGTGTGTCCAGAAAACAGACACCTACTCAGTGGGAAGGAAGAATGCTGCCAACTGTACTTTCACCATTCAGTTTTGGAAAGTTCTTTCCTAGGAGAGTGAGGAGTGATCAGATATCTACAGAGATATTTCATTTTCAGAGCTGTCATTTCAAAACTGATATTGAAGAAAGGGTTTGCCTACAGAAATTCTTTCTAAAAGTTGCACACCACTGTTTGAATTTATAATCTGTATTCATGTATCCAGTTCCTGTGTTATAACAAGTTTTCCTGATGTGACCAACAGTCTCATGGCTGAGAACAACTCAACATGCAGACTGTTTTGTCAAAGGAAATAATTTAAAAAAAATAAACTTTGTAAGAGGACTGGACTAAAGTATGTTAACTATCTCACCAGCTCAACTCTCTCTGTACTTAATCTTTCAGAACATGACTTTGATTCTGCATTTCTTTCTCAGTTATTAATTTCCATGAAGATACATTTTTCTGAAAAGAAACTTCAGCACTGGGACCAATAGAGTTGTTTGCGATATCCAATCCAGACCTCATCTACATGCCATGTTCTGTCTCTCTGTGGGCTACAGCGTTAGATGCACTTCCTATTGTTCATAAATCCTAAATGACCCTTAGAAGGGAAAAGGTTGTTTCATTTCATCCCCTAAAACCTTTATCTTGATGCGCAACAAACTCTGACATCAGAACATAAGGACAATGTAAGTTTGTAAAAATTATTTTTGGGCCTACCCACAGAATTTCTGTACTTACATGTGTGCGTATCTCACAAGCATGACACCAATGGAAAAAATCTTTGGACACATTAACAGATTTCCTGGCATTTTTTTCTACTTTAGAGGTGTCACCTTCTATCTCTAGAGTACTTCAAGTGCCCCAGCTGTAGCATTTGGCACCATGTGACTGCTCTTGAAATCTCTGACTGAGCTCTTTGATGTTCGCAGGCAGTGCAAGATCCCAGGCACAAAGACATCTCCAAAGAAAAACTTTTCATAACAGAATTCAGACAAACTGTTGCCCTCTTGGTATTTACATCTTTGCTGAAAGATTTTGAGGGAAACGATGACAATAATTTTCTAGGTCGTCCTGCAAAGAAATTAGGTGGATTTTAGTTAAAACGTCAATGCCTTCTGTGAAGATTATTGACAATGATGATTAATGTGCTTCTGGATGTGTTTATGACATTTCAAAAATAGTTTTTCTCCAGAAGTTTACAAATGAGGATTAGAATTTGTGCTCCTTAGTTCAGAAATCTGGATGGATAAATTGTTTTTGCATGACTAAAGCAAACAAGATTGACTGCTTAATTTCACATTAAAGTCCACAATACTTGAATTAAAGGAAGGAGGGGGGCTCTGTCTGAAGACAATGGCTAAAACTCACGAACACACATATTCATTTTTTAAAAATGAGCTTTTATTAATGAGCTTCTTTGTTCTCTGTTTTATTTGTATCATTCCAGCCTTAATAACATTTTCTCTAGTAGAAGGGAATGTAATAATGCAAGACTAATTCCGAGAGATAAGTTGATGGAGGTTGTGTGATGATTTGGCACACAGCATAAAAATGGTTGCGAGAAAATATCATATAGCTAAATCAGTGCCAGAAAATGATGCCATCTGAGGAGTAAAAGCCACATAGTCAGCTACATAAGAGTATGACTTTGATATAACCCTAAAGGCAGTTCCACAGCCGCAAGCAGTCAGCACTGAACACAGCCACATTGCTGGCAGTGAATCCATACAAAGGACTAGCCACAGGCCATGATGCCATTGCAGGAAGAATATATATTTCAACATTTGACATCTTGCTCTAACAGCTGCCAAGTTTGGCTGTAGCTATTGACCTGATTGCTCAAGGACAGAGTGGAAGAAGAAAAGAAGCAATATAGTCAAGTGATAGGCAGAGATTTAAGGATCAGAAGTGTCTGTGTAGATATATGAACAGATGCATTGCCCATAGGCGTGGGAGATAATCTTCTGGGAAATAAAAACTGTGTAATGATACAAACCAATAGAACACCATTTAAAAATATTTAACACAGTGGGGATGCATGGAAGAAAATTAAAATTTTTGGAAACTACTTGATTATTTGTTATATTCTGCAGGTTTTCAATGTGGCATGTTTAAAAATATTATCAAAAGAGATTCTTATTAGTAAAATTTCAAAGACGAAAATTATGCTCGCATAAATGAGGAGCAATTTGCATCATTTCACTGCCAAAATCTGTTCAATTTTAAAGGTGAAGAATTAAAAGCTGCTGATTTCCAGTGGGCTTCCCACATTTTACAATCAGAATCTCTGATTTATCATACTCTTCACGGATACTGTCCCTGTTCACAACTTTCTTTTTCTTTCTCTTTTTCTTTGAGAGTAAACTCAAGTATTTTATTTTCTATTTATTTCTAAAACCAACTATCAGAATGGGTTACCACCTCTATCCTAAGGTTGTGTTTAAAGGCACAGAGGAGAAGAAAAGGCTCATATTTGTTATTTCCTTTTGGAAGCAAGACTGTGTATCTCTCTAGTGATAGATGCTCTAGTGCTTTGTGGTCTGAGGCTCAACTGTAGCGCTAAGAAGGTGTTAAAAATGGAAACTGTGAATGCTTTAGATGAAAGATAAGGACTAAAGCTATTAATTCTCTGTTCTTAATGTTAATCTCTCTCTAAATTATTCTGATATTTTTCTTAATAACAGCAACAATGCAATTATTTTTCTAATATAGTTTTGTTTTAGTTTCAAAACTAAAGTACTTAGGTCTAAGAACTTTTTAATATGATACATTTAATCTCCTTAAAAGAGTGGGGCTTCATATTCTTCATATTTCCTTGGAAGCACTTTAAAATATATAGATATATTCTGAAAACTATATATTTTTTTTTTATTTTGACTTAAGGAGTGAATTTATGCATTTGGTTCTATGCTTTAAAGGGGTTTTTATGATTATTTGAACTGTGAAAAGTGGTAGGTAGAAATCTGTGTTCATGATCCCAATACCTTGTGCAATTCTTAGCAGGTCTGTATGTTCTGGCGTATTACTTTATGAAAAGTAATTACTGACTTTCCAGATGAGTCACACTTTGACAGCTATTTTAAAAGTGCATTCTCTCCAATTTGGGTAAAGCAAACAGGCAAACAATGAATAACATGGAATTGTACAAATAGCTATAGCAATTCAGCATCACAAGTCACTTGTGAAATCTATAATATGTGAGGAGATTAGCAAGTGAATATAAGAACAATTCCATACAGAAGGCAACCTGAAGTTTCAAAGGTGACCTTCAAGGATTGTTGATTTGTTTATTTTTCCTGAAACATGTCTCAAGGTTATTATTTATTTATTTATTATTTATATTTGTTATTTATTTCTCTTCTGTTTTTGAAGGATTGAAGACAAATCATTGATTTCTCTCTCTCTTGTTGTTCTTCCGGATATAATGAAGATGGTTCCTGCTGCATATTTTTTTTCGCTTTGTTTGTGGCGGAGAACGGTTGAGACAGTGTTTGCCAGAAATTGAGAGGAAGATATTGTGAAGGCAGAAGTATATTATTTAATTTCATCCTTTAAAACATATTTAATTTGGACAGACTGGTTTACCTGAAATCTTCTTCCTTCCTTTGCTTTCATTTTTAGTTCTGCAACTTTCTTCCAAGCTTTGTTCACACTAAACTTTTTAGTTGATGTCCTATTCAGATTTTGTTACCTGTGGCCATTCAGTGGTGAGAGGAGTCTGATGGGCTGCTTGGCACAGTTACAGTACAAATCAGTGCAAATTCAGCCAGCCCAATAATATGGGGTTTATTCAATGTAGGGAAAAATTGTATGTTCACTCCAGGCCTTTCTTGGTAGAACTCAAGGGCTTCTCTGCAATGGTAGAGATATTCTCATTTTATTATAGGATGGAGCAATAACATCAGAAACAATATCTTCCAACCAGTATCCGAACTGGTATGATACAATTAGGTAATAGTCAGGATGCAACTGAAGCATAACTGATGAAAAATTAGCCTAGAGTCGTTGAACAAACTAAAGAAATCACCACTGTTTTCTTTCCTTTCCTTACTATATGTCATTCTAATGCATCCTTTCATTGTACCTAAACCTCGCACCCAATGATTGGCAGAAGGGACTAAACACTATATTTTTTAAGTCGCTCTGACCGTACATCTTCCTGCTTTCATCCATCCAGCCTGAGGCATTCATCTGCATGCTCTAGTGAAGCACACTAGGTCTACTGTCAATTAGAAAATTGAATTTTGCTATCCTCATAGACAGACACATAATGCAGCGGAGTTTAGTGCTTCCGCCATGTGGATTCATGCCAGCTGAGGAGCTGATTCTAGAGGTACAGCAAGACACCAGTTCTTGAGTGTTTGTTTTTTAAATATTGGATTATGTTTACATATTCCTATTAATAGAGGCTGACATTTAGCTGGCTACACACTGTGTCAGTTGCTTGGGATTCTTGGATTAGAATAAAACAAACATCATGATTCATTTACTGAAGCTGTAGGAAAAACTCTTGCAAGTGAAAGATTTAAGCTGGGGTGTTTTCTCTTCCTCTTTTGCAGGCACAATGTTAAAGGTGAACTGCAATGTGTTTAGGAGAGGCAAATAGGAGTGCAATATAAACATACAGATAGGCAATTGTAGTAATACATAGCAGATGAGGCAAACTATGCACAAAGAATTAGCACCAATTTGAAATTACATATATGGGTGAGTAGCACACCAATTTGCCTTCATCCAGTACATGAAAAAAAAAGATTTCCCTTTTCCTACATTGAATCCTTCTATCTTTACTTGATGAAGATCTCTCTCAGGTCAATGACTATTCTAAGAGAAGAAAAGCTCCAGAATAGTCAATGTTTGCTTGGCAGAAGTTAAAAATTGATGTTCACATAGTAGGTTTAGTCACTGCATAGCAGGCCCATTCTGATTTCAAGTGAACACAAATTAGAACTGACTCTCCTGAAGTGAGTGGAGCTGCTGAGAAGTGAAACTCCGGTTAAATCTCAGTAAAATCTACGGATGCATTTTTAACCAGGCAGATTTCCTCTTTTTTATTTTGAAACATGAAGAATAGACACTGAGAGCCACCTGGGAAGTATTATATGAAGTGGAAAAGACTAGGATGAATTGAGTTACAGGAGCAGAGGTTGATATCTCTGCTATTATTCTTAGTGGCTAAGAATACTCACAGGCATAGCATTCATCAGCAACTGTGCTAGCAATGTGCTGCAAGAGTCCCTCTTATGGCCTGTGGCAACAAGGCCAACAATTCCCTGATACAGAAGCAATGGCCAGGCAACTTTCCCAGAAGACAGCATGGATTTTACCTTTCTTTTCTGGTGAGCAGGAGGATTGAACCTTATGGAGACTACCACATCAGCTGGTAATAGTTTCAGGAAAAGGTTCTGGAAGTTTTTAAACTAATAGTACTGCTGTATCCTTCTTTTTTTGGACAGATCTAAACATAGTATTTTATGCTTTTATATAGAATTTCAGACATTTATAAAAAGAAGGAATAGGCATTTATCAATTTGTGCACAAGACACAGAAGGCATTCACTGCAGAGACTCTTAACATAATCTTCAAAACAATGAGATTTAGTGTTTGCTAAGATGTTGTCTCTTCCTCCAGAGCCTGATATTGTCTGTTTGCATTATTGCATTCTTTTTCTCCTAAAAGCTTCTTGGAAAATCCAACACTGCTGCTCCTTTTGTGTCCAGCCCACTGTTTTACTAGGAAGAATTTACCACTCTGCATGTCAGAAAGAGAGAACGAAATTGGAGTCACAGGGATTTTTTGACTTTGGATGATTAGGTACTTAGTCCCACTTTATGGGCAGAAAACGTGACACTGTTCTGTCTGAAGGAGGAGGGAGAGTTTGGAGGGATATAATTTGCCAAAGAGAGACCTGAAGGTTTTTTTTACTGGTGTAAATTCACAGCTTAAAAGTGTTCAGGCTTTAGTGTTCCGGGGCAGGATGAGCCCATGAGGATGAGCAAGCATAGGACAGATCAGGCAATGTCTTTGCAGAAATATAATTTTAGAACACTAGCAGTGCAGTTTAACACCAATAACAGTAAGAAATAAAGAGGTCTAATGGAAGAACTTGGAATGGCAAATCTGGAAATCAGGATAGTACCAGTCCCCCTAAGAGCATATTCCACCAGAGGCAAATTTTGAGGAAGATGGTTAAGCTGTAAGCAAAAAAGTGGTGATAGCCAGTCCCTTACCAGCTTTGAGCAATAAAGCATGCACTAGAGTGCATGGCTAGAAAGAAGAGATTCCAGAGAAAACTCTCCTCCATTTGCTTTTCTTCCTTTTCTCCTTCCAGACCTTTGCAGCCCCCAGTACTTGCCATGTTGTGAGTCTCAGAGTGAGCTGCCCATAAAGCCAAGTTTTGCTTCGGTTGAAAAAGGTAGATATGACTGCAAACCAAAATTCTTAAAAGTAATCATTAATTTTTAACAGTAGAGATTTTATTTAAGGCACATATTTGTCATGCAGCATTTTGTATAGCAAACTGGAGGATTATTATATATATTTAAGTTGGCTGTCTGACGGGGAAAAATAAACACCTTATTTATATGAAAGAGCATCTCACTGGCAAGTTACATCCATTGCTGTTCCTGATATGAAGTTATGTTGCAGCCTGTTAGCATAACTTCTTTTAAAATAATTGTCATATACTATAGGCCTTTTTTCCTAGAAGGAAGAATATAAGCATGCTTCAGAGAAGGGCTGTACACAGTAACAGTGATCTGTCTTAATGGCTTGGAGTTGTAATGCAACCCCTTGCTCTGCAGCGTGGGCTTCATAAAGATCATGTGAGTACAGATACAGTGAGAAGATTAAAGGTTGTTCTTGCTTCATACAAATTTGTGTTATTTTTTCTTGGGACAGATTATCTGTCTCAGTGAAATGTGACATGTTTCCCAAAGTTCCCTTGGTGTGGATCAGAGTTGATATAAAGGCAAAAGTTTTTTTGGAGGCCACTGGTATCTCACCCAGCATGTCACACTGTGCTTTCTGGGCTCTGTAAAAGGGGGTTGACTCTGGTAATCTTGGGCTAGATAAAACTGCTAGAGGAATTGGAACAGCTAGTGTAATTTTGCCTCTGTTATCAAGCTGAGTTGTCTGAAGTGGCCTGAATTTCTTACACAATATGCTTTATCCCTTGTGTTTATACAGTAGTTCTGTTTGAGAGAACAAGATTTATGTGTTGAAAAGTGCTGGAGTGCAGCAGAGGTCAAATGTACATACTGTACAGCAAACACCACGAGTAATTTGTGCACCTGTATTTTTGGAAAATGCTTCTTTGTGAGTTTCAGTAAAGTGCTTTCTGAAGCTGGGAATGTCTCATTTTTATTGACTTAAGTTTGCTTTCAGCTCGAAAACTTAAAATTCAGAGATTAGGTTTAGAAGGTGAGTTTGAGTAAGTATGTTTTAGTTTGTCACTATGAGAAAGAAATTATGGATAATCTAAGAGTGTATTTTTCATAAAGAAAGAGACTTCATTCTTTCAGAACAATAACAAAGCATGTAAATTACAAGAATTAGGTCTTATTATGACATAATTACACCTTTAAAACTATGATAAGGGAGAACTATAGTGCCTACATGTACCTGGATATAGTAACACATAAGTATCAATTATGAGATAAATAGTTGTCATCCTCATTCACTTATGTTTCCTGAAGACTGAAATGTAAATCTATTACAGAGATTTGGCCAGAATAAAAGAAATTGTACTGGTAAAGATTTAAAACCCACAGCAGAGTGATGAGCATCCTGTCCTTGAACATGGGTACATGTATAGTACAAAGCACCATTTTATCTTTGAGATCCCTTGATGTCTGCTGTAATCCAACATATTAATACAACATGAAAAAAAAAAAAAAAGTAAAAAGAACACTTGTAATTGGAAGTCGCATTAAAAAAAATTAATTAAACCCTTTCTTGTATGTGTTGTACATTTTTTACACACGCACGCAAGTAAGCAGGCACAGGCACGAGCACTGGACATGGAATGGATGGTTTGATATTTAATCAGAAAGCAGCTATTTAGATATTTGTTTGGTCTGTCTCTGGATTTTTCATTAAAAATATGTGGTTAACAGCAGCCAACCTGATTTGCATGTGTGTGTGTGTGTCTGATTTGTTCACCGCTATGCCTCCTGTGTCCTACATCTTAATCACATCCAGGCACCCGCCCCATTACATTACCAGAAGGGAAGTGATGGACATCCCTTGACTCTCTTCATGACCCTCTGATAATCCTGTTTCACACACAGGCTCCCTGCTGTATGAAACACAAAAGCTGCCACTGTAGTTCTTTACTTCCAGTCGATATTCTGACAGACTTGATCTAGCAAATTAGTATGCCGTGGTAGGGGCACGACAAAAGACCCTTTTGACACACTCTGAATCGATACAAAGGCAACAGAGAGCCATTTCACCGTAGTTCTGTTATTTTTCCCCTTTTGATGACCCTTCTTCTTCTTTTTTTTTTCTTGTAGACCTTGTCAGATTTAAAAACATAATGTTAGAAAAGTCATCCTTGGACAGAAGAATAAAAATCTAAACATGCAGAAATGCAAGAATACCAACGTAAAATTACAATACAGCTGGATCAGAGGAATAAAGATTTTCTTGCATGAATTTGTCCTTCAAACTGCTGAAATCCCTACATGAGTCCAATGTCAGAGAGTAGAATTAAACACTGTTCTAGCCACAAATGTTGTGTTACATCTGTTCATTTTATTATTTCCTTAAAAAAAATGAAACTATTCAGAATATTAAAAATGTATATCTTAGTTCTATTTCATGTTATA
>VKON01000294.1:63052-78343 GCA_009741485.1 Malurus cyaneus samueli | reverse complement strand
CAGAAAGCAGCTATTTAGATATTTGTTTGGTCTGTCTCTGGATTTTTCATTAAAAATATGTGGTTAACAGCAGCCAACCTGATTTGCATGTGTGTGTGTGTGTCTGATTTGTTCACCGCTATGCCTCCTGTGTCCTACATCTTAATCACATCCAGGCACCCGCCCCATTACATTACCAGAAGGGAAGTGATGGACATCCCTTGACTCTCTTCATGACCCTCTGATAATCCTGTTTCACACACAGGCTCCCTGCTGTATGAAACACAAAAGCTGCCACTGTAGTTCTTTACTTCCAGTCGATATTCTGACAGACTTGATCTAGCAAATTAGTATGCCGTGGTAGGGGCACGACAAAAGACCCTTTTGACACACTCTGAATCGATACAAAGGCCAACAGAGAGCCATTTCACCGTAGTTCTGTTATTTTTCCCCTTTTGATGACCCTTCTTCTTCTTCTTTTTTTTTTAGCTTGTATGACCTTGTCAGATTTAAAAACATAATGTTAGAAAAGTCATCCTTGGACAGAAGAATAAAAATCTAAACATGCAGAAATGCAAGAATACCAACGTAAAATTACAATACAGCTGGATCAGAGGAATAAAGATTTTCTTGCATGAATTTGTCCTTCAAACTGCTGAAATCCCTACATGAGTCCAATGTCAGAGAGTAGAATTAAACACTGTTCTAGCCACAAATGTTGTGTTACATCTGTTCATTTTATTATTTCCTTAAAAAAAATGAAACTATTCAGAATATTAAAAATGTATATCTTAGTTCTATTTCATGTTATAAATAACCTTATAACAGCATCAAGTATTTTATAAAATTTTAGTCACATTTACTTGATTCCTGAGGGTTTATGCTGTGAAATTTAAATGAATTTATGCTGATATTTATCATCCTATATGAAGAAAAATTAATTTCTGAATATGCCATTATTGAAAAAAAGAAAATTATAAAGGCCAGTTTAATTTTTAACTGAAAGTTTATTTGCAGGAATTACACTTGTTCAAAATTACAATGCATTCAATAGAAACAGAGACTTAATTGGATTGCATTTTCAAGCAATATTTCTGCATGTATTTCTTTACCTCTGCAAGAATTATTTATTCCAGACTCACTATAATTTTAAAGAGGTTAGCCTTGACTTATAGCCACTGTCATTCTAATATAGCATGAGCAAAATATATTTCTAGAAATCAAGAAAAAAAATAGAAGTATTTTAACGTCTAAACAATACACAAGCTTGATAAGTGACTCTTTTTAAAATCATGGCAGGGAATGTCTGCTTTCTGGAGATTCAGGCTGCATCCCTGTAGCTTATGTGAGAGCTGTAAGGAGCTTTCTGGCGCACACTGACATGATTTGCAATCCCTGTCATCTGTACAATCCATTTTTCCTGAGCTTTGTTCCTAATCTTTAATCCTTTATTTCTGAAAATTCGACACTAAGTAGGTAAACAATGTAAGATGCCAAAACAACAATAGCTTTTACATGTGCTGCTTTTGGAGGCCTGATCCAAACCTCATGGACCAGGGGAGCAAGCTGAACAGAGATTTTGCAGCAAACTGCATATTCCTTAGAGCAGCAGTACTTGCTTTAGTAAGCTTCCCAATGAAACATCGAAACTCAGAAAAGTCTAAATCTATTTCTCATTCCCTTGTTTGGTACCAGGCATGACTAACGCAGTGGCAAGAACCAAGGGTTAAATTGAGGAAGCCACTTTTTCTCCCCTTTTACTTTTCCTCTCCCTTTCCCTTTCCCTTTCGCTTTTCCTTTTTCAAGGAGTCGGAAAATTTAGTGACTTTTTATACAAAAATTGTTGTTCTGGATGCATAGATAATATTTTATTTCTTTTGAAGGCAAAGCAAAGTTTCTCTGAGCTGTAATGTAAATGAAGTAGCACCCTGTTTTGCATGTAACTATTTTCTCTCTTAAAATGGTTTAATTGTATGAAAGCTGTACAAATGATACCCTTTTCAGAGCCAAAGAGTTTTTGTCAGAGGTATCCAAACACTGCTCTGTCTGAACTTGGGTAACAAATTATGTCTAACAAAAAGGTCTTGTGGGTATAGGTACACCTAGAAATTACAGTTTTGATTGAGCAGTTCTTACTGGAGTTAAGCATCAGTGGGCAGATATTAAGCAGCCACTGCAGGGGAAAGGGAACTGCACCTGTCCAGGATAAGTGAACTTTAATCTGTTTTAATGTCTTTGTTCAATGAGGTTGGTGCTGTGCAATATTTATTGCAACAGGAGCTCATGACAGGACAAAGCAATATTTATTAGAAAATAGCTTTTCTGTTCGTATCTCAGGTGGAAGCAACAGCTGTCATAGTTATCAGCTGTGTGGAGCTTCAAGGACAGAAGCATGTCATAAAGAATGAATATGTGAAAGGAAGAGGGGAGCTCTGGGAGGTTCTCTGACAGGAAAGCCTGACTCATTTCTTTCAAGACATGCTAGCGCCCATGCTCTGATGCTGCAAACTACCCTTGTTCCTGCCAACCAATAACCTCCACTTACCCATTTCCCAGGACTTTTTAGTTCAGAGATCAGGCCTGAAGGAGACAGAATGGTAAGAAGACTGTAATTCCAAAAAAAATCAATTTTGCCATGGGTTGCTCCAAACCTCAAAAGTTCTCTTCAGGGAGCAAAACTCATGATATTGAAATGCCCAAATGAACAGAAATTAGCAGAAGCTGAGTATTGAAAATCAAACTATCTAAGTGTATTAAGAAAGGAGAGTTATAGAGAATATTTAAGGCATATTTTTGTTTCTTGTGTCTCATAACAAATGGCAGTGTGATTATGAGGCATGTAGTACAATTGTGCAAATGACACATTACATGGGTTCTTGATTCTGTGTGAAGTCTCCAAAGATGGAGGTCTACATCACATGGAAAGGGGACCACAGAGTGCAAACCAGTAGGATTTCTGATCAGAATGACATAACTTCTGTGTCATTCTGCAGAAATGGTAACTGTGGGAAATGGAAAATACTAGTACGTAACAACAGTGTTTGTCTGGGGAGGCAGAGCAATTCTTATAATCCTGATGGCTTTCATCTTTTGAAGTTAGAGCAGATGTCAGGATGGGAAAAGATCATGACACATTTCTGACTGCCAAGGATGTGTAATGTGAAGGTCAAGATGTGACCTGACGGAATTGCATTCTCAGTATTGTTTCCCTCCTTGTCTCGCAGAGAAATTTGAAATGAAAGCCGAAAGTATTTGAAAAAAAAAGAGAAACACCTTTTTACAAAATGAGGAAGGGCAGTAGAAACACATAACCAAGACAAAATACTTTCTTTACAATGTCAAATTAATTCTTGTCATTTTGCAACACGGTTTTTTCCCTCTATCTTTTCCCAGTCTCCCAAGACTCAGAATCACTATCTGCATACAACATAATGCTGAGTGTGAAATTTCACAATATTTTTTTACCCGAAAGACTATCCACCTCACCGAAGCCCTGGATTAGAGCCTATCACTTGTCACCAAAGATAGCTGCAAAATACACATCAGGAAAAAAATGCTCTGTCACTAATGCTCAGGATTTTTTCCCTTTGTCTGTGCCCAGTGCTGCAAAATGCTGGCAACATGTTAAAAATAAACCTCGACAAAGCTCAGAGATATGGTAAAACGTGACCCATCTGCCTGATCTATGGTTACTGGAAGTGGTATGCCTCTGTACTGATCCTGAAGCTTAGCTTCCTTTTTTACCACACAGCCATCCCTACACATGTTCACCCAGCTTTTAAAGCAAAGGAGCTAACTCCTGTTTTCTGGCTGAACTCCAAAGCAAATAATTGTGTTCTGCCTACTTAAAAGTCCCCATGACTTTTACATATACTTATTATATTTTATATCAGTCATTAGAGTACAAGCTGAAAGGTGTTTTAATGGTACCTGATAATTCTCCTTCTACCCCTCTCATAGTTTTGGATGCCAAAGTTACTTTCTGTATTCTGGTAAAGCAGAATAGTTGCATTTTGTTTTACTTTTCTCTTAAAAATTCTGAATTATGTATAAGTATTTGGTAAACTGAAAGGAAGAAAATTAAAGTGTTCATTTTAGAGCAATTTCTGAATCAATACAAAGCGTTTCCATGACAAGATTTTCCTTCTGAGGAAGGAACCACAGAAGTAGAGATTGGTTCCTTAATCTGAATCTGAAAGTGTTAATAATATGTTTCAGTAGTTTTCCACTTCATCAAGAATTTTTAAAGGAAATGTGAAGTGCCCTACTCTTGGAAGAACTAGAATACTTTTGGACAGTTATCTGTGCCTCAACATGAGCAACAAAGAGTTGCCAGTGATAGAGGAGCATTCAGAGGTCGCAATAAAGCACTCTGTATGTACCCTAATTTGAGGTCTCTGAAGATTTTAACTTGAAACAGATCAGAGCATTCTGTTTTTATTAAATTCCAAAGCCCTTGACCAGTGACAAAATGACTAACAAATTTTTAGTTTTCTTCTGGTTACAGTCAACGTTTTTAATGTTGACACCTAAAGTAAACCATTTTAATGTCTTAATCTAAGTATATTTAAATACTGTTTGTAAAACATCTAATTATTTAAATAAAAGAAAGTAAAGCCATATTGGAAATTAGATTCACTTAATTCAGCTTCCAAACCACATGGGAGTACACCATCAAGATACAGACCAGGGGTCTGCTTGTAGGTCAGTCAAGAGGACATGGTACCAGAGAGCAGGAGACAGCCATAGTGCTGTGCTTTAAATACAGACATTCTCATCCTACCTGCTTGGATGTACACAGGAGACATATTCTGACACCTGACTGCACTGTGATGATTTGAAGACCAGCATTTGGACCATGCAATTTTCACCACAAATTTCCCTTTTATATCAACACACAGTAGTGTAAATGTAATAGAAGCCCCTCACTTCAGAACAGGGATGGACTGGTGCATTATTAAACAGCTAATGACAGAGCATGACAATGTCACGCTCAGTTCAGGAAAGGGCAATAGCTTAATGAAGAACTGGGGACACTTAGGTACTAGAAAATTAAACTGGAGCTGGAATCTTTTGCTTGCTACAACTGGCTAAAAGGGGGTTGTAGTGAGGTGGGTGGTTACTCTCTTCTCCCAGCTAACAAGTAACAGGACCAAAGGAAACAGCCTCAAATTATGCCAGGGGAGGTTTAGATTAAATATGAGGGAAAATGTCTTCACTGAAATGGGGGGTCAAGCAGTGGAACAAGTTGCTCAGGAAGGTGAAGGCATTTAAAGGATGCATAGATGGGACACTTGGGAACATGGTTAATGGTGAACACAGTGCTGCTGGTTTAATATTTGGTTATTTGGTCTCAATTATCTCAGAGATCTTTTTCAACCTTAATGATTCTATAAATCTATGGTTACTGCTGCCAGAGTACAAAAAGATTCAATAGCACAGATATAGTGTTCGGTGTGTAATAGGTAGTACAAAATTACCGTGGTAATATTAACTCTTCATTACAGTACTGTTAATATACCTTCCCTTTGAAACACTCATGCTCTGTTCCTTTCCTGTTATTTTAACTTGCGACTTTCTCTTGATAGAGTCAAAAGGACTCTATCCCTCTCTACTGAGTAAAGGAATACATGTTAATGACTGTATTCTCAGATCTGTCATTTTTTGTACTAAGAGTAGTAATGGTAGCTGAATTTCTAGAGATAGCAACAGTATTACTAGGAATTGTAGTGCTAGTATAACTAGGTGAACCAAAACACATGAATTGTGTGACTGCAGAACATAACACTACCTCTTGGTTCACTTACACACTAGGACAGAAGATAGGGAGACAATTAAATTAATAGCCTAGTCCACTGACCTAGCTCTAAGTCCAGCACTGTGATCTGGAGTAGCATACAGAAAAATAACTTAAGGCCCACTGTGCTGGGAGTCATGCAGCAGTACATCACAAAGTATTGCCTGTGTAGCCTGTACAAGCCACAGGTGAGAAGATTTTGCAGAAAGATACCAGTGTCAGAGGTGGAACTACAAGAACCAAGATGCAGCAATTCCTTAGAAGCAGTCAGAAGAGGAGCTCTCTGAAGGAGACTGAATCTTAAATACAATATCTCTCCAGGCCTTAGTCCCCCTAATGATGAGATTCAACTTCACAATCTGTTTCATCTCATTGGCTCAGGAGTGCTGAGGATCATTTCAAGGTATGAGGGTCATGTGTCTATCCCTTTATTTCTTAAGTCCTTGTAGAGGTTGGACCCTACCGACATCAACCTTGCAAACAAACAAACAATCAAATAAAAATCCAGCCAAACAAAACATGGTCATGACATTCTTGAGAATTCCATTATTTAACGAGCCTACAGATCAAAAAGTCATTCTCTGCTGTGTGAACAAACTAAAATTTGCATGGTTTGAGAATGCTGGAAGCATTAATTAACAAAATTCTTTGAAGAAGAAAAATACTCTTCAAGTGACATGCTGAAACCCTCTTGGTGACATGGAAAACCCCCAAATGCTATCTCCCTGTTACCCATTATAACCAACTATCAATTATCAAGAAGGGCTCTTAGATTTTCACAGATTGCAGTCCTTCAGTGTGTTGAGTTCTTCTTGTATCATTCTTTCAGTATTTTTTAATAATCACTTTGTTTTAATTACAAGTATCCATGTAACAGGTACAAGTACAAATACCTGGCTACTGAATTTTTTCAGTTTCTGTGTAATACATATACCCTTGTTGTAATACATATACCTAACACTTGTTTTTCTGTTTATTCATGGCTCCATTTATCCTTGCTTTGATGTAGGTGCCTATACTCTAGCACTCTAAGGCTTTACAGGCCAGTGGATTTTCCTGCCAGTATTCAGAACAGGGAAACAGTCTAACCCACATTTTGCAGCGTCACAGAAGTTGCATAAGAGACTCAAGAAAATTCTCTTATCCAAATCTTAATGAAGATTTGTTGTAGAAATTTGTTTCTTCCACTGATTCAATGTATTTTTCCAAAACTGGTGATAAACTTCTCGTAGAACTCTTTTGTGGTCCTTGTGGACTTCAATTTTTCACATAAGCTAGTTATTGTTCAGGTGTTCATAACCATTGCTGTCTGATACTGCATTGACAGGCAGCCTGAATCAATATCTCTTCCTTGTTCTAAATTAGAAACTTGTAAAGAATTCCCCTGGAGGAATTTATTCCAGGACTATTCTGGTTTCTCCTTTAAGTGTTCTAGTATGAGCTACTTCTGTTTCTGTTCTGACTGAAAATTACTAAATTCTTTTAACAGCATTTGTAGTGAATGCCAAATTTGACTTCAGCTTGTGACATCACCTAACACCAACTTTTATTTTTCTGCTCTTTCATTTAACTCTGCTTTGAAACATTCTCCTTAATTAACATCCTAATCTTTTGTTCTGAGATGATTTGTATCTGCTTCAAACATCAAAATGACTTCTTCCTGAGATAATAGTGTTTTGGGTGCTTTTCCATCCGTATGATTTTTGTGTCAAGTCTACTAGTTAATTGACACAAGTTTTAAATCTGTCACCTTGAATTTTCCCTCTCCCAATATTTTCAGTAAAGCTGGAGTGGCTCCACCATTACACCCCGGACCTTCTGCATCTCCCTTAAGTTTATAAGATGAAAAGAGCTGTCAAATTACATTACTCCCATATCCAATCTCTCACTTCACCTGCCTGGATGACCATAATAACTACATCATAGAAGTAATCCTTGCACTTCTGGACTCTGACAACTGGGGAAGGCTTATTCACTTTCTGCTCAGGTGCAATCTTTGTCATGTACAATAACAACTTTGAGATGAACTATAGCAGAATAAGAAAAATGCTGAGAACATCAGCTGAGACACTTCTTGTGCAGCGACTAACACATCTACTAAAACATTGAAAAGATCAAGACATCTTCAAAGATAGAATCTTCATTTATGAGACCAAATTTAATCTCTACTGGATAGACAAGCTTTCATTTTCTCTTTCTCTTAGGACAATTTAGCTTACAACCAAACAAATGCTACATTGTATGGAAGGAAATAAATATAAATCCAAGCCAGACACAGTTATTACTCTCCAGAAACAGATATTTTCTCCTCTTGAAAAGTGTTTAGATTACACTCCATTAAAAAGTTTTGGTGTATTTTTAGTATTGATTTGGCCCAAAACTTCAAATCAAATTAGTTCAGGATTTTGGCACAAGTGATAGGCAGTTAAATCTTTTGAATATGTCTTGGAAATACAACAGTTGGATTTATTAACAGCTTTATAATAACAGGTAGAGAAAATTAATAAAGACTCTAACATCAGAAAATGAGAAAAGTTTCAGAAAAACCTACCAGTTTGTGGGAGACAGGATGTCAATGGTTTCAAAGTCAGGATTAAGCAGTATTTAGAAGTATTATTCTTTTTGTGTGTGTGCATTGTTCACCTCCCAATGTCTGAATTGTCCATTACATGAATTTTGGTATCAGAATTGCAGGATTCTTGTACCATTTTAAAATTTAAGTTCTCAGCTCAGATTTTCATTTCAGTTAAAAAGGGTCAAGGGAATTTCATAATTTCTGTTAAGCAAAGTTTGTGTAAGCTAGACAATAAAATGTGCTTGAATGAAAGGGGTGATGTTTGCTGAAGATAGAAAAATACAACTATTTATGTAAAAACAGTTACAGACAGTAAAAGATAAAGATTACTTTTTCCATACCTCCCTATTTTTTAAAAAAACTTTAAAAAATTTATGTGCACAATAACAAAGAACAAGAGAACCTTTTTACACTTGAAAAGCTGTAGCATCAAGAAACACATTGAATAATCTGCCCCTTGACAGAGAGCCTTTTAGAGAGAGAAAAAGTCTCCAGCAGTCCAGTAAATTTGGCAATAGCTTGATATTTTAAAAAAATTACAGGAACACCGTGTTTCATGTGACCTCTTCCACTGAAGCAGCAGTAAATTGAAGGAATTCCATGTTCATATTTATTCACATTATAAAAATAAGCAAGTGATCCAATTAAACATTCTGTGTCATGGAAATTTTATTTTTTAAAAAACCCAAAAACATCACAATGCTTCAGCATTCAAAGTTTTTTGTTTGATTATTCCAAAACTTTTGTGAAAACTAAGCCACTGATGGCTTTGTGATTTCTAGCCTATGATTTGTCAATGAGAGCACAGCATGCAAAGTGTGCACATGCACACTCAGAGTTGTATATACCCACAGGCTGGGCTTGTTCCTTTTTCTTTTCAGAAAATGGTAAAAATACATATTTTAATCCATCAAAAATCAACCATCCTCAACTGTAAGTGAACATCTGCTTTCATCTAGGAAACATTTTAAACTTCTTGACAGTTAAAAGAACTGCAATCCCTGGAGACAAACACTTTTCTTTTCAGAGAAAATTCATATCATGGATGGCATTATGGTAGGAACTTGCAGTATGCTGTATGCAGTTGTAAGTGAACACACAGCATAGTTATTTCCATAAGCTCACTGAAACTTCAGCGTTTGACTCAGTAGAAAAAAATAGCTGAAAAATAATAAAAATGCTAGTTAAGTTTCTGTGAAGTCTCTAGGTAGATTATTATCAGTATTTCCAAAAATATCAAAAGGTAAAGTCAATTTTTTGTTTTACATTGGATTTTCATTTATGGTCCTTGTTTAATAATGTTTGAAGTCAGCTTTTCCAGCTACTAGAAGGAAGATAAGATCAACTTCTTAATGCAGCTTACAAAAACAGGAACATGTAAAATAATCTATCTAGGTTTTTAGCCGTTCTAAAAACTGTGGATTTTAATCTGTAGGTTGCAATCTACTGTCACTTAGTATGCCACTTGAGTTATATTTTGTATTGCACTTAGAACTGAAACAGGATCCAAGATATGGGTTCACTCTCTTTCAGGCACCAGGATGACGATCTTTTGTTCTTCCCAAGAGCACAATAAGTGTTCAGCGCATTTCTTGGAATCAGGAGCTCCCTCGGCCTCTACCAACAAGTCCTAGCTGAACTTTAATATTGCCTTCAAATTATATTTTCCTTTTGTCTTATAACATAAGAGCATAAATTGTAGTGAAATTCTGTTGCAACAATACAAACTGAAAATACTTTAATAATCATTCACATGCTGCGAGGCAGAATGTAAACACAGTAGCACTCAGTTAAAAGAATAATTTTGCTTCATTGGCCTAAGTGAGCACTAGTGAAAGAAGTATTCAAATAATAACATAATGGGGTTTATTTTTATAAGTTCCTGTGAGACAAAATCCTTAGTGATTGAGTTGCTACTCTCCTTTTCAAAAGTGGTACCTCCATTTCTTATTGAATTTAATGAGAAGCGAGCTCGTTCAAATCCTACTGGTGTCTCATGTATATTATGAATAGTGCCAGCATCTATAAGAATTAGTGAATGCAATTAAGTTAATTTCTTTAAAATGTGCAGTAAATCAGGGTAGTTATCTCCATAAGGCAAAGAAATAAAAAGTTCTCCGGAACAAGTCTATCAAAAGTGTTCTGTGTTAAACTTGTCTGTTCCTGTTTAAGTGCATCTCATTATCTTTATTAGTAATTATTGTCCTTGATAACTATGATTACCCTTGAAGTGGATCTTTGTAGGTAAAAGTACATTGGTGCATGACCAAATCCAAATGAAATATGGCAGTCATATGAGTCAGCTGAAATACTGAGATACAGCTGACATAAAGATCCTAATGAAAGATGGTGGGACTTTGACATTTAAACACTTAGCAAACAACTCTTGCACCTCATCCAGCTTATCTTCCAGGAATTACTCCACACCAGAGTGGCAAAAATGGAACCTTAGCACTGCCTACCATGTCGCAATGCCTACCAGGTTGAGCCTGACAATCAAAATTATACTTAATCAGACACTGGACTTTTCACTGAAAAACCTGAGAACTGTCAACACATTTTGTTTCACTGAATGATTCTGGCTGTTGAGTACAACATGTTAGTTAGCTACTGGTTCCTTTCCATGTTTGAATTTTAAGGTAATGAACTTCATTTCACAGCTGGGAAATAGAGAGTTATCAGCTGAGTTCAGCATAAAAGATGGCTTCTGAGTTGTTTGATTGTTAGATATTCTTCTCAGAGCCTCAGACAGTCAAAGTTTTTTACCTTACCTGAAATATAGAAACACATTTGGCAAGTTAGCAATTAAAGTTAATGATTCTGCATAGGCAGTATGATGAATTTTCCAGTTATGTCAGAATTCTTTAATTTTCTTCCTGCCTTCTAAGGTGTTAAACATTATGTCATTTCAAACAATCCCCTTGATGATACAGAGAATTTTTCTCATGGGTTTTCCGTTTTTCCACTGCCATATGTCCATAACAAATTGTTTTGCATGGGCAATTGCATCTTACAAAGCAAGAATGTACAAGAATAGTTCTAAAGCAGATAATTTCCTGAATTTCCTGAAATTTCAGCCCCTTCTTTCAACCCTTACTTTTTTGCTTGTTCATGTGAATGAAAAATTCACAAATTATTCTTCATATCCCTGTTTCTAATTTGAGTTTGTCATTATAACCTTATGTTATATCATCTATTTCTAAGATTAAATTTCTGCTAATCTCTGCAACTTTCCCCTTCTAGTATACACACAGCTAATTCTCATTAAGGGAAATATGCAGATGCCAGAATGAGAGAAATGTCTCTCTTCTCATACATTTTCTCCGACATGAATTGCAGGAAATACAGTTTACTGTGTTTTGCAAAACTTAAGGTTGTAACTGGGCATAGCTATTAATGAAAGATACAATTACAGCACAGACTGAAAGACTGAAACCAAGATAAGTGTGAGCACAGATAACAGACAAATAGAACAAGACAGTATCTGCAATTTTTTAGCCTAAATAATAAAAATAGCTTGCTTCACTATCCATCATTGAAAAAACATGTGAAAGAGCACCCAAGTGTCATGTGTGGCAGTTCATTTGGTGTCTCTGAACTAAAATTTTCCTTCTTTGCTGTCTCATGACTTGGCCCAGGCAGCATCAGTAAGATGGGAGATGAGGAAAGGTGTGCCTTCTTAGCTCTGTATGAATACAAATCTGCATCTCAGCAGGAATAGAGGGCAGATCATGTCAAATTAAAAATAGTCTTTTGAAAAAGACACCAAAATTATCCAGAACTAGCCAAATGAAGAAGCATGTTTCCCATGGCTGTAGAACAAACTTTTACACTTATTTTTTCTCATGAACAGTGTTCTTTTTCTACACAATTTAGAAGTGGTCATAAAGCTCCATTAACCACAGACAGGTTTCTGCCAAGTAATCCCCTTTCATTCATTCTTACCTTCAGTTCAGTATTTTATCTAAAGAGTCCATCATAGGAGTAATGTTCTTGAAAATAGTATTTACCATAATGTCAATTTTTTCCCCTATTTTCGAAACAGAAGAAATGTCTTTTCTGCCTACCAGAAAAAAAAAAAAAAATTGAAATCTTTGGATATTGTCCTCTGCTCATGGTTGTCTCAATCTGGCCACAGCTGTGAAAGATAATTAACAGTGTTCTTATGAATTCATCAACAATCAAAGTAGGGCCAAGGAAATCTTCATCTTTATTGGGTGTGGTGGGAACAACAAAGGTGAAGAAAAGACTTGAGGTACTTAATGAGGTATTTCATGTTTTCTTTGTTTCAGTGTCTTTAACAGAAAGACTGTGGATCCTCAGGGCACCCAGACCTCTGAGCTGGCTGACAGGGCTGTGGAGCAGAACACACCCCCTGCAGTCCAGGAGGAAGCAGTCAGTGACCTGTTGGGCCACTTTGGCACCCACAATACAGGGGAGCCAGGTGGGATTCACACAAGGGTACTGAGGGAACTGGCAGAAGAGTTTGCCAAGCCACTCTCAGTCATTCATCATCAGTCCTGGCTAACTGGGGAGGTTGGCAAATGTGATCCTCATCCACAAGAAGGGACTGAAGGAGAATCTGGGGAACTACAGTCTGTCAGCCTGACCTCACAGCCCAAGGTTAAGGAATAGATCATTGAGTGCAATTACAGAGCTCACACAGGACAACCCAGTGATCAGACTGAACCACTACAGGTTTAGGAAAGACAGATCCTCTCTGACCAACCTGATCTCCTTTTATGACCAGATGACCCATCAAGTGGATGAGGGGAAGAGTCTGGGTGGTTTGTTCCTGGACTTCAGCAAAGCTTTTGACACTATTTCCCACATAATTCTCCTGGAAAAGCTGGCAGCCCATGGCTTGGCTGGGTAAACAAACACCTGAATGGCAGCACCAGCAGTGGTGGTGAATGGTGCCACATCCAGCTGGGGCCAGTGACCTCTGGGGTTCTGCAGGGTTCAGTTTTGGGAATAGTCCTGTTTAATATCTTTATTGATTATCTGGATGAGGAAATGAACTGTACCCTCAGTCAGTTCATGAATGATACAAGGTTGGGTGTGGCTGTTGATGTGCTGGAGGGCAGGAAGGCTCTGCAGAGGGCTCTGGACAGGCTGGATCCATGGGCTGAGGCCAATGGGGTGAGGTTCAACAAGGCCAAGGGCCGGGTCCTGCCCTTGGCTCACAACAACCCCAGGCAGTGCACAGGCTGGGGCAGAGGGGCTGGAAAGGACCTGGGGGTGCTGTGACAGCAGCTGAACATGAGCCAGGGTGTGCCCAGGTGGCAAGAAGGCCAATGCATCCTGGCCTGGATCAGCAATGGTGTGGCCCGCAGGAGCAGGGCAGGGATTGTCCCCTGTCCTGGGCACTGCTGAGGCCACACCTCGAGGGCTGTGTCCAGTTCTGGGCCCCTCCCTGCAGGAAGGAACTGAGGGGCTGGAGCGAGTCCAGAGAAGGGCACGGAGCTGGGGAAGGGTCTGGAGCACAATATCTGTGAGGAGCAGCTGAGGGAGCTGGGGGTGTTCAGCCTGGAGAAAAGGAGGCTCAAGAGTGACCTCATGCTCTCTGAAGCTGCCTGAGAGGAGCCATGGCAGGTGGGAGTTGGTCTCATGCTCTCAGGAACCAGCAACATGACAAAGGGAATCGTTCTCCAGCTGTGCCAGAGGAGATTCAAGCTGACATCAGGAAGAATTTTTTTCACAGCCAGGATTGTCAGGCATTGGAACAGGTTGCCCATGCAGGTGATGGAATCATCATCTTGGGAGATGTTTAGAAAACAGCTTGGTGCGGCATTTCGAGACATGGTCTGGTTGACAAGGTGGTGCTTGCCCAAAGGTTAGACTCAGTGATCTCAGAGGTCTTTTCCAACCTAAATGATTCTGTGATCCTCCGGTTCAGTGATTCTTCCCACCTCCCTGGATTGCTCCAGTAACAGCAGCTATAGAAAAGAGAATATGTCCTGCTCACTTAAGTTTGTCCATGGTTTTTTTTCCACTCAATTAAAATAATTTCTGTACATGATAAGTTCTGATATTTTTGGAGGTGTCTGAATCTGAGTTTTACATTATTTTGTCACTTGAACTGAAATGATATGTCATAAATCAGACACGACCTATGGATTGAAATCTGGATTTACAATCTTCAGCCCAGTTTCTGATTAGATAAAAGAAACCACAGAGGAACAAGTTTAGCATTGCATTCTCTATTTCTTTCCATAAGCTGTAATTTGACACTCTACCAAACCAGATGTCATCACCCCACAGTATTCTAGAGTACCCTATACTCCATCAGACCATGCTTTAACACACTACACTGTACATCACTGTGCTGCCCTGACACCACTCTGTACCACACCAGGCTACACTGCATTACTGCTAGAAAGGCCTTGACTTTCCTGCACTAATTTATTCTGCCAGAATTATGTGGTCCAATGACTGTCTCCAAAACACAGTGGTAGCAGTCATTCATTGCACAGCAGGTGTGGTTACACCATCACACACTGATTTTCCAGCCATAGGGGCTCTTCAGCACAGGCAGACTCAAATGTCTCCCACAGCCAAGCTGCAGCACACAGTGTGGACTGTCTGCTAGCCCTACAACCTACAGATGCAAAGTAGCATACTAAGGATATAGGGATTCACCCAATCCTTATAGTTAGACAAGCAATGGTAGTCTTTTTTCTTTTCTTTTTTTTTTTTTTTATTTTTTTTTTTTGTTCTATATATATAATATTTTATCTAGTGTTGCTTTACATAAAGAAAAGCCATAAGATGCAGAGGTCTTATAGCACTGCTTATTGCTTACTTACCCTAATGTACCTATACAGCATCTCAGACTCAACTTAACAGGAACCAGCTGTGTCTGAGCATGGTGATAACTTGGCCCTCAGTAAGTTCCCTGTGGAGCACTGAGCCATTGATGTACTCCCAAATCTTCTCT
>VKON01000294.1:49675-63027 GCA_009741485.1 Malurus cyaneus samueli | reverse complement strand
TGCTCATTGTATAAACTGAAATTTATTTTCATTTAGTAGGATTGTGGGATGAGGTGTGCTCTTTTTTCCATCTCTCCTGATATTATCACTTACAAATGTTTAACTTCATTAACTTCCATATTAGAAATACAAGCAGTCTAGCAAGTGCCTCTAAATAAGCCAGAGAAGAGCTGCTTTCAGGAACTGCTTTTAGACATCTTGGTTAAATTCTAACTCCCTGGTTCCAAAAGGTAATGAAACAAAACAAACCCTTTCATTATCACAAAGAAAAAAGCAGAAAGAACTGAAGATGTAAAGAAAAAGAAATTCAGAATTATAGTTGAATTGAACATATCTTAAATCTCCATAGGTTTTTGAACTGTTTCTTAAAATGTCCGAATGGTAACACCTGCAAGGCACAGCCTTTTAGAACATTTGGGTTTCTGTTCGAAGAGGTTCTTACTGCAGTGCTTTTAAAAAAAAAAAAAAAAAAAAAAAAAAAAAAAAAAAAAAAAGGCAAGATAAAGCTCTTAATACTGCGCTTAGGGAAAAAAAAAAAAAAACAACCAAATAACATTCTCTTCCAGAAAACTGCAGTTTAACAGAATCCATTCTATATACGTTAAAATAGAGCCAAAGTTCAATTTAAAGTGCTGTTGCACACTTTACCAAAGCTCTTGACTTCAGAAATTTTTCTCAACTGGGCTTACAAATCCTGTATCTGTTGACCTTCAGAACACAGCACAAGACCATTTATTCTCTCAGCTTTTTGCCTTTGTGTGTGTCTGAACAAGGTGAGGAAAGTGGAAAGAAGAATCATCTAGGGAAGTCACTGGAATTTAAGCCAGACAATATGGACAAAAAGGTTCATCTAAAACTGGTGGAGAAAGACAGGCAGAATGAAATTAGTCAAATGCCATTAGCAAGACTACCATAACATGAGCTGATTTTTTTTTTTCCCCTGCTTCTTTCTGCTTTATAGCAAGCACACCAATAACAATAATACCTTTATTTGAAAGAAACAAATTTCCATTTCTGATGCAGTTGGGATTTACAGTCTTTCTGTAACTGATTTGAATTGCTGCTCATGAAGGGAAATGATTATAATACATTGGTAAAACCTTAACCATTACAAATTGATTGACCCATTATGTTGCTAATACAGACAAAGCAGCATGACTGAAGCATTTAGTAGAAGTATCAATTAGGATTTCCTTCCTTAAGTCAACTCCTTCAATACCTCAAGAGAATGTTCTTTATCTAATATTGTAGGGCAACATCACAATAATGACCCTGGTTTTTAACTGTCTTTAAAATAAGAAATTAATGGCACAATATTACTTCAAGAGTACTGGAGTCATATGTAAAATCAAGGACTAAGTTTCTGACAGTTTCTGACATTTGCTTAGTTGTTGCTACTGTTTGAAAAGTCACAAACTTTTATGTTGTGTTCAACAAAGTCAAATAGTAGTTTAAAAATTTTAAAAATGATTTTGTATCCATAAAAATAGAATTTAAAATGGAATATTATGCATCAGAATATTCAGTCTATTACAAAGACTGACAGAGAAATATTTCATTGTCTCAAATTACAATAGTATTTGCATGTCTGTCATTTGACTGCTCTTGTTTCTTGAGATTCTTCCTGGAGGCTCTGATTCATGATTTAAAATAAAATCAAGCTTCTTATACAGCACACATTTCCAAAAGCCTGTTTCCTTGTTACCCTATGGTTTTCAGACGATAACGAGTTGTCACAGCTAGAATTTCATGCATTTAAATTCCACTTTAAAAATATGCAGATGTATCTTACACATGCTTGACCTATAAGGGAGCAGTAGTAGGAATTGTTCCAAAGCAAAACCATCTTTTAAGAAAGCTGAGTTCCTTTAAAGCACATAAACAATTAAGTAAGGAAAAGAGAAGTAATGTGAATTAGTTGCATTGCAGTTTTTTCATTGACATCATAAATGGCTCCTTTGAATGTTTTGATGTTGTTTTGACATAGAAATCTTACTACACATTGTCACATTTTTCTATTTGCAGTTGTTTTGTGTAGTATCCTTTGTGTGCCAAATCATGGTAAAAGGTTGGTTGACATTATAAAAGCTAAAATTTCATATAATCTCTTGTGCCTACCTATCCATATCCATTAGGACCTGATCATACACATACTTAAAAATATGAATGATTCTGTCTTATTATTTGAGAATGCCTCATATATGTACATCCAAGTGACTGAGGACTGAAACCTGAGCTTGAATTAATAAAAAAAAGAAAGAAAATATGTTTCAAATTCTTTAAATCATCTAAATTATCAAAAAAAAATTATGGTTCATTTGTTGTATAAATTAACTTTTAATCTGAAAACATTTCTACATAAGAAATTTATTCCCTTACATACTTAATGTATGCAATAACATCATGTTTCTGAATCACAGAAGAAGCAATGATAATTTGTCAAAGTTTGGTGTTCAGTTTCCTTGAAATACTAAAACTTTGGAGGAAGATTTACTAGGGAGTTAAGTGGACTGTTGCATGTACATTTGTGCATTTTTCTGTAAAAACTGATGCTTTCATGGATGCACATCCCCTGTGTAGAGCAGTACGTTACTGCCTGATACTTCACTCTACTGTTTATGGTCATGCAGAGTGGTTTATGTAGCCTCATGGATTTCCATGCAAATATTAGCAAAGCCATTACCATGGAGACACAAAAACTTTGCTTGAAAGAGTCTCTGGAGATCTAGACTCCTGTGTGAAGGCCACCATGATGTTTTCCATCCAAAACTCAAGAAAACCTCCAGAAAGAGCCTTCATTAGTTTCCTAGGTAAACTTAGTGAAAAAATCTTGCTATTTTCTTCTAGAAGAGCTTGGTTCTGCCATTGGGAGCCTTTGACTAACAGCAAAATGCTATTAGGTTTCTCCTCAGTTTTCTCTTCACCAGACTAGCAAGCCCAGCTGCCTAAACCCCCCACCCCAAGGGCCTTAAGCTATATTGGCTGCTCCCTGCTGAATTCGTTTCATTTTTCAGAACACTTCTTGAACTAGTAGTCCCAAAAGTGGGATCATTATTCCAGGAGTGGCCTCACCAGTGGTCAGAACAGAACACCTGCCTTGATTCTGCTAGCTCCACTGTTCCTAATTAAGTCCAGTGTACTGTTTTCCTTATCTGTGCAATTCACCAGTGATTACCATGCTAATCCTTCTTGCTCTACTGTAGCCGTGGAGAGGGATCCAAATAACTAAACATTTTTTCTTGAATCCGTACCAAAGGCCTTCTCTATGTGAATTAACTGAATAACCCATCTCACCCTACCATCTCCCACCATGAAAAGTATGAAAGATAATGATTGAGTTTTATTCATAATTTGTGTTAAAATGATAGTCCTATAAAGCTGAAATACAAGGGGACTAATTGATCATCTGGACTGACCTCCAGTAGGTCAGAGGTTAATAATTTTCGCTCAGTGATATAGTCTGGGCACTATCCTGGAATATTTCTTTTTGGCAGGGCTGCTCCTTTGCAACTGGTTGATGAAGGTAAACACACTCAAAAAGAGGAGGAAGAAAAAAAATAAAAAGAATAAAGGTACATCATTTGCAAAATGAGGCCTTATAAGCAGACAGTAAAATCTCCTGCTCGAAGAGACCTTTTCCATTTCTGACTCCTTCTCTGAGGGAAGAGTATCCAGTCTACCTCAGAAAGATGATTGAAGAGATACTCACAAAGTCAGAATGCTGAAAAAAAAGAAACTGTGAGGTGCAAGCTCAGCTGATGGCTGGAGAATGAAAAAGGAGCAATTATCCCTGTTTGCTGCGATACTAGATATGAGCCAAAAATTTTTTATTCAGCTGAAGCATAATTTCCAGTTATACTAAACAATTGCTTATATCACTGGAAAAAAAAAATGAAGGAATAGCATGTTATTTCATTAAAAATTATGCAAGAAAACAGGGACAAATATCCAGGTGAAATTCTATAGAAACAAAATATGGTATATTTCTAGAAACAACAACCATTTTCTTGTTGTTACTTATTATTTGTTCCAGAAATAAGAATATTTGATCATCACTCTGTGAGAGAACACCTTTGGGAAAAGGCTAATTGCAGAACTTTAAAATGTAGGGCTATAGGAAGACATGATTGGACATAGAAAATTCTAATTAGAAATCTCTTCTTACATTCTTAACTCTTAAATATAACTTACACCTGCCTAAACTGAAACATCATTTGCCCCAAAAGATAGGAAAACATTCAGGATGGACCATTGGAGAGAACATAGTAAACTTAGATGTTTCTCTTTCCAATGTTATTTTGTGAAATAAATATTCATTATTGTCTTAGATGACTAAATTTGATACAAACACTCTTTTCCCCTATTTTGTGTCATACCTAAAAACCTATAGCTGCTTTGTATTATTGCTTGCTTCAGAACAAATCTCTTAGGGATTTATTATTTATTAGGACCTGAACTGAGTATCCAAGATGTACTTACAGTCAGCACATTTTACAAACAATAAACTACACCAAAAGGTCATATTCATGATCTTTTAAGAGATTTTAGTTTTATTAAAACAATCATGTTTTGATCATAGAATATTCCTTCTTTCCATGGCCCAAGCACAAACATATTTGTCAAAGCACATGTCTACCTTTGTTTATTTACAGATACACAGAGATTTAGCTGTGAAATTGTAAAATAACTAGATGAACTTATTATCTTTTTCATGCAGAGATGGATTAGTCTGGCTTTTCTAAGAAACTGGCAGTCCTCACCACCAGTCTTGATACTGCTTTGATTTTCAGTAGTGCACAGCTGCCTTTGTAGTGATCTTGATGGAATATGACAGGTATGAAAGCATGAAGGAAAACGTTCCAACAGTGATTTTCCAAAATTTTAAAGTTTAAAAGACAGAAGGAGAGAGAGGTCTCTGATTCAATCCTGGCAGAAGCTGGATGCTGTATCCTGTGGCTGCACAGCCTCAAGTGAAAGTGGCTAATGACCAGTGTTGGATTCCTGATTGACCCCTGTTAAATAAATTTTATACTAAAACCAAATAAAATCACCTTGACTTATAGAACAGTTACAGACTACTAACTGTAACTACTAGTTACAGTTACATTGAACGATGTGGTGAACCTTCCCGACTGTTCTGAACTTGGAAAAAATGTACTTAGTGGTCAAAAGAATGAGTATATGTCATAGGACTCCTTAAAGACTGGACAAGGGGATTCTATAGCCAACAAAATGAGATCATAAATATTTAAATGCTGTTATGACTCAAAGAAGAATGAGTAAAAAAATGCAGGTATGATTGCATATAAAATGATTGACAATCTGCATATCTAAACAAACAATAGGGTTCAGAGTCTGAGCTTTTCACATTGTGTGTACAGGTCTCTCTCTAAAAACGCTTCTTTGATACAGGTAAGTAGAGAGAAGAGTAGGAAACAGATGAACCCTCTAGGTTCTCTAAAAGAAAGTGAAGTGTCTTTTTCTTATCCCTCTGCCACCTAGGTTTGTTTCATCTGGTTAGGACCTTTTTAATAAGTATTGAGTGATTGTCATGGAATTGTCTGAAAGGGTGGTCTACTTCTTTGTTAGAATGATTGGCAAAAAATAGAATTTCCAAACTTTCCCGGACTGCAGATTTAGACGATAGGCTGTGTCTTTATTGAACTGTACATAATGATTTGAAAGCTGATAATGACTGATAGCTGATAATAGCATCAGAAAGTGTGTTCTGGTGGCCATAATCAAGCAGGAAATCTTACTGCATGAACCATGCTAACGAGGATGAACTTGACTACTTATGGTTTCCATATTTAGTGCTGTCAGATTTAAACAACCAAACAATGCTCTAGCAGCAACACCCAACCCACTTTTTTGTTATGTGTAAATATATCACAGGTTGATTTCAGAGCTTTCTTCCTAAAACAGTGATTTTTATGTTCTCAAAACTTTTAAAAATTCTTCGCAATAAATGCTAGAATGTTATGTCAAACCAAATGTTAAAAAAATGTTAGCATATATGCTAAATGCTGACCTAGACCTGTTTCAGACAAGAATGCATCATCTAATTTATGTAAGTCAAAACTAAAAAAAAAAGAAGTTTCTATCCACCTCATTGTCAGTTTGTTACACTGCTTCCAAAAATGTCTCTAAAAATGTTCGGGTCCTGAAAAGCTTGTGAAGATTCCTGATTTCTTTGAACACAAAGAAATAATAAAATCAAAGAAATTTACCTTTGTCCCTTTCTCTAGCCATGAAATTCTGCCTTTCATTCCCTAATTAATATACAAATTATCTAAAAAATGCTAACCTATCCTTCCATAATTCACCTGGTTGACATGCACTTCCAAGACGTTAAAAGACCAGTATTTAGGCAATTTCTCAGGGCTTCTGTGTTATAATACGAAGCAACTAATCAAAATTAAACAAAATTTGCAATTTTGATAAATTGCATATAGCTATTGTGATCCAAAATGATACTTTTCTAGCTTCAAAAGTAACTCTTCCCTGAATTTGTCTCACTGGTAGCGATGTTTTAGCATTCCAGATCCCAGAAATGCTTGATTCTTAGTGTGAGCTAGGCCACCAGTAGCGATCCTTACAAACCATGATTGAGATTTGGGAAAAAAAATCGGTGAACCCATGATGAGGGCAGGGAGATAGTAAATCTCCTTTATTTAATTAATCATTGCACAGGAAGATTTCTAATAACTTTTGCATTTGCATCTTTATAACGAACAATAATTCTTAGCCATAAACTTGCAAAATCAAGCCAGCAGTAACACAGCAGTATGTTTTATGTATAGCAAAGCTATTTTTGGCCAACCATCTATTTTCGCACCTTTCCCAATTTTTTCTTTTACTCCATCTCTATTGCTGCACAGTGGCATTCATGAGAACTAATTCACTTGACAATACAGATGGAGACAAACAAAAATAGTCATTTTAACATTTTAGTATTTCCCCGAAATATTTCTGAGAGAATCACAATAACATATGTCATTACATATACAAAATACATGATTGTATGGGGTGCTAGAAAGGTTTTCCTGGCATGCGTATGCACTGACCTACATAATTCATGAATGGTGAAGAATAGAACCATTATATGCAGCAAAATGAAGACAGCATTGAATAATACCAAACTTCATATGATGTCTGTAGCAAGCTTAGCTTTTCAGTGAATCAAATAGATTTTATTCAAAGCTTACAAAGTACAAGGTCAAACAGTTTATTAAAATGGATATATAATAAATAGATAGATTCATGCCCCATACTGAAATTCATGAGAGCTTCATTGGGTTAAGTGGTAGGTCCAGCTGTGTGAAAAATATCAGCATTTGGCCCCTGCTCACAAGTATTTTAGTAAGCAGTTAACCTCCTATTATTTTTCCAAAGGCTCCAGAGGCGTTCACATGGCAGACCAAATGATCCACTCTTCCACTTCATATGTTGCCCAGAGATGTTGATACTTTTGTAGACACTAAGTGCCCTTTATTCCATGAGGATATAGTTTCAGAGCAATGTGGCCCTCACTGATCTTTCCTGTTGTGCATCTATTTACTCCAGATAATGTCTAAAGAATCAAACTTTCTAATTTACTCCTCAGACAGCAAATTGCTGTACTTTGGTGGCAGCAGCTGAAGAGTCTGTTTGTGTGAAAGCAATAACATTGTTAGTAAAACCCTAAGTCCAATTACTCTGCTTAAAAAATCAGGGTCCAGATATATTTCTCCTTAATGTGCCTTTACGTTCTAGCAGAATAAAGGTGGCCATCCAAAAGTGGTTTGGGTAACAAACATGCCTATTTTTAGATTCATTCCAAAATATTTGTCTGTCAACAGGTAGGGTCTCAGTGAGCAGCAAATCATAAACTATATAAAATTATCCTGCCTTAGCGTATTAATTATTGCGTAATTTTACTGCAAAGTTTCTTTGTAGTGGGTTTGTGCAAACAACAGCCACATGCTAAACTGAAGAATGTCAAATTGACACGGGATAGTGTGAAGTCTTACTGTCTGTACAAACAGGGAGTTATTTACTAACTGCTTCAGTGCCATGGAGGGTTGAGCTGGGAAGAGAAACATCTGCATTAATACAGGAAAGAAAAAGCCTCATGTAAATTAAAAGCAAGTCTCAAAATAAAAGATTGGATTGAAAAAGAAAATCAGAAAGAAAGAGTAAATGGGCCTTAGATCTCCTAAAAGCCAAGCAAAAAGAGCTTGGTCGTAGAAGCATCTTTGGTTAGGATGCTCTTCCAAGACCTTTTGTTAAAACAAGAGCTCCATAAAAATGTTTTTCTCAGGCTGATGGAAAAAATGTACCTTCTGATCTAATCTTTGTTTATATTACACCCAATATCCTTTTACCTCCATTTATTTCTTTTCTAAAAAAGCTGTATTCTGAATATGACAAATGAGTAGGTTCACATGCTCAACGAGACAGCAAGGTAACAGGGTAACAGTTATCAGCAAGAATTCCTTGACTTAAATTCAGCAAATTCAGATGCTGGGACACCTGAGACAACTGAGACAACAAGTGCCTTAGCTCCTCTGTCTGCCATACACTCCAAAACAATGAGAGCTTCTTTGAGGTGCATGGGCCAAGCACAGAGAAAGCATATAGCAAAGCTAAAGAACAAAAGGCAGAAACATTTTGAAAAGAGAAATGATGAAATTAACATCTCTCTGGCATGCAGTAAGATACTGGGGTATGTGACGGAATTACAAGAGTCACAGGAAGACTGCATTGTGACAGGCCTTGTGAATTTGTCCCTCCACTACTTCTAAGCAAAGTAGCTTTTATTTGACTAATAATCTGAACCAGGTTGATATAAAACCTTCAGAAATCAATGGATGATTCTCCCATAATGGATGATTTTCACTTAAAATCCTTACCATCAAAAGCGGAAAAATGTATGTAGCAAAATTAGAGAGATACAACTTTCACAGGCAAGATCTGAAGGAGCAGAAATGCTATTTATTCTAATGTTCTACCATTCATTGATACAGAGCAAAATTCTATTTTATGGTAGTGTACCTAAGAGAAAACCTTATGGATCTGAAAACATCAAACACAGAGGTTTTTTTCATGGCAATTAGTGAAGGCAAAAGTTTCCACTTAGAATTTGTCTAAATTAACATTCATCTACTACACAGTTCTCAGAGTTTTCTCAGAATTCCAGCAATTATTCATGGCAATGTCAAAATCATCTTGAAGGGGTAAGCATTTATTTTAGAAATATGGATCTTAGCTCATAGATACAGGAAAAAGCTATATTTCAGAGTGCTGGAAATAAGAATTCCCAGCCTGTAGATATGCTACACTTCTTAGCTTAAGCAAAGCAACAGATAAGTAGTTAACAGTTAAGTCTTTGGGTGCAAATAAAAAGTTCCCTATAAATGTATAAAGCACATGGGCCTGAAAGTAAAATGGTACCTTGAATTCATTAACAAAATGCTCTATTATCTCGCAGCTGCATAGAGAGAATTTTTGTAGTGGTAGGGTCAGAAGATCCAACATTCCTAAGGTGACACATCTGTGGAAGCCTTTCAGGCATTCAGATAAAGCATTCAACAAGCCTTCTAACATGAGCACCAGTCTACTTTCTTTCTATCCCTAACTTGTTTTGTTCATTATCAGAGCAGGTGTGTTATAGCAGTTAGAGGTTCTGATGCAGCTTTATCTCAGAGAAGGAAGCAAATAGAGCAAGTATGCTATTAATTCAAAGATGTCTTTTCTCTCTTAGAAGGACCATTGGATAACTCAAAGGAAAATATAGCTGAATGCTTACACTTTTCTCTGAATAGAGAAACAGAATTAGTACCAATCCTCTGAAAGTATTAGTTATAGACACTGGGTTTTCTGTACCTTTGCCCCTTTTGTGGGTCTGAAACAGCACTTTGATGTTTCACCATGTACATGGCATATTATGTGTCAAGGAACCAGTGATTATTTGTAAACAGTTGTACTCATTTTGTCTTTCCTAAGGGAAGATACCTTTGCTGTGATGCTCGTTCCTTTCACATAGATTTTCCACTATGTTGTTTTATTCTCCTTTTACCTTGGAACAAAACCTTAATTTCATATCTCAGTGCAAATTAATTCTTTGGCATCACTAGCCTAGAAAGCCCTCTGGGGCCAGCTATTTTCAGCACTGCTGTTTTACATGCATTGCAATAATGGATATATGACTAGGTAAACTGATAAATTGTGGTAGCTGTAAGAAGATTGAGTATTTTTTGCTCTTTACATGGCACATATGTTGTGCACAAATATTGTCTCATCTTTCTTTGTTTCTTCTCTTCATCATTAGAGAACTGATTAATTGATTGATTGATTGACTGTGCTAATTCACAGCAATTTTTTTTTATTCATAGCAATATTTTTATCCACTCTCTTGCCAGAATCAGCAAAACAGCACTATAAAAAGAAGAAATCCTGGAAGGAAATTCACTTATCTGATAATTCCTGGAATACTCCTCTGTGTCTTTGTCTTTCTTTTAGAACAGGTGCTAGAGCTGAAAAATCACAAAAACTTTCAGTCTGGAATGGAACTTGGGAGGGCCTCTGGTCTGACCTGAAGCCTAAAATAGAGTCGGTACTCTACAATAGAGTCAGTTCAGGCCAGAGTGTTTAGAACTTTTTGTAGCCCAGACTCAAAATTTTCAAGGATGGAAATCTCCACTCTGGAGATTTTGTTCCAACATGCAAGTTGGTAGGCCAAGAACATGATTCTCTGTGGGGGATTCAACTGGAAAACATAAATTCATGCATTTACACATCATTTCCTGACTCTAGGAAATGTCCTTTCCAGCAGACTAAGGCAGCAGTTTGTACTGCTGTAGTTCTTGGTACTGAACTCTGCAGGGATGTTGAGTTCCATCATTAGAATTATACCGATTTCCGCCAACAAATGTGCATCAGGACTAAAGGAGACAAGAAACACATCTCTTTGCTTTCCGGCCAGGATTTTTTTAATTACTGAAAATAATGTATTTTCACAATCATAGCTATCTAAACACTTCCCTCTCTCTGCAAAACTATATTGTCTTAGAATTTATTTGGAGTGCATTGACTCTTCTCTGTTTCTCAGAACTGTCTGTGGGGCATCAAAAGGCAATAATTCCACAAACTCAGTTTGTGCCTAATATCCATATTGGTAATCTGAGTTTTCATTTTCCTGCAGGAAGAATGTAATTTGTCTGGAGGTTACTTTGCTTGGAAATAAGTAAAAAATTAAGAGCTTTAAGAACTGTTTCTCCAATACTGATTCATTCTACATAGCATTAGGAATTAACTGAATGGTTTGACTGACAAACCTACACATCCTGAGCTCCACCTATAGTAAATGAAAAGGTATGAACACCACTATAAAATTGTTCAGATTTATGTAAACTTAAAAATTATCTTTGGATGATAAAGATGATTATTGTTCAAAACTGGAAAACCCTCTTAAGGGCCATGAATGAACATTGCAATTGAATCAGTTTTTCCCTTTTGCCATCAAGTCAAGAGTTGTCTTCTGTGCTGCACCAGCAGTGTGTTAGCTGCTAATGCATAGTTTTTCAGGAGAAAGCTGCTTTTTGCAGTGGAAGATGTAACTCTTCAAGCAATAACCCTCTAAGCTCAGGTCAAAATTTCCTCAATACTAGGTGCTCAGACAAGAAGTACAGTTGGCTGGTTTATTGGAACAAAATGTTTGACATCAGTGCAGTAAATAAACATGACAATTTTGTTTGAGCTGATCCCAAACAAAATCTTTTTTCTGAATTTGTTCATGGAGAAAATTGTCAAAACCGAGTCTAAACTGCAAGTCGAACAAAAGGGATCGATTTATTTAGACACCTGATTCAGCAAACCTTCAGCAAGCCTTCAGCCTAGTTTTTGGAGCACAGTTCTGTTGAAATCACTAATAGTAGTTATAAATCAGACCTGAGGCCCTACTTAGTAAATCTCAGGTTGTGTATACAGAAAAACAAGGCTATGCCCAGCAGACATATATGACCATGAATCTGCTTTATCCAGTGGGCGAACATCATTTCAAGGAATGCGATGGCTGTACCTATTCCCCACCTCCCTCTCCATCCTCCTCTCGCAGTGGAGCACTAACCCTTGCGGTAGTGCGGAGGAGCAGGTGGCAGCTATCTAATGCCTTGTGATGAAGCCACATGGACACATTTTTCCTGCATGCAGACACCCCAGGGTCTTCTGCCTTTAGCACAGGCCCATCTGCTGCTCTCTGCTGCACATGTTGTAGAGGATAGTAGTGCTTGGAGAAATGGGCAGAAAACTGTGGCACACATACCTGCGACCATAGCCTCAGCTGACATGAAGCTGGGGGGGCTGTGCTCTTCTCAAAAATTTTCAGGGGTCTGTCCCATGAACATCGGTTTTGATCTATGCTGAACTGAAGGATTTAAAATTATTATTTAATTTATATTCTGATAATTTTATTGGAGATGCATTGTATATTCAAGGACTATGATGCTCTCTCTGAGATTTCAGTTTAGAAACAAATTTGGATATAAACTCTGTATTTCTATCTTTCTGTAATCATGAAAATGACAACACAAACGGAGGAGAAACTAACCAGCTATGTTTCAAATGTGGTACTATAAATAGAAAAACTACATTTCAGCTAATATATTACAGTGTATTAATGTTACTTTGATCAGTTTAGACTTCAAAAATTCAAGACAGAAAACAAAGACCAATATTTAAGTTAATCTCTAATATTCTGGGTCATGATCCTACACTTGTGGAATTGAACACTGATTTTGTCTAGTCTTGGATTTCTGTTCAAAAAATCACCTCACTGTGAAGCCTTTATCTCCATAACCATATCCAGGATATCCTAAGAACAGATACGTGGGAAGAATTACACTCTCCCACTTGTGAAAAACCAAAATGTATGTGTGTGTATTTATACATGAATGTGAAAGTACCAAATCAAATACAATTTCAGCAAATAGAAATGACATCTGTCTACTTTCCTGACTTTTTTAATAACACTAAGCTGAGCAGATGATACTCCTCTAGAAGTTCTGAAGGTCACAGACTCACCCTTGATATCATATATCATATAGAAGAAAATGGGGAATAGGCAACCATATATTAAGTATTAGATTTCCATAAGAGGAAACTTTTCTAGCTGATTTGTTGCTATCCATGTCTATAACTAATATTTTTCCATTTCTTCAATCTAGAAATTTATTGCATTTGAGATATTATTTTTCTTTCTTACTTGCTTGCTTGTTTGCATGCTTTCTTTCTTTCTTTCTTTCTTTCTTTGTCTTTTGCTATCTCCCTTTCTTTTTATTTTTTCTCTTTCTCTCTATCTTTTATCTCTTCAT
>VKON01000294.1:0-27781 GCA_009741485.1 Malurus cyaneus samueli | reverse complement strand
AAAAGTTAGTTGGAGCTTTTCAGATTAAAATATTTCTTATACAGCACATCGCAGAGTCAGAACTAAATGTGAATACTGCAATAACTGTGTCTCAAATTATTGGACACCAGCTTTTCAGATGTAATGAAGTCCCATGCAGTGGTTTGAATTGTTGGAATTTTTTAAGTCAAAGGAAATGTGTGTGTGTGTTTGTGTGTGTGCATGGAGTTCTCCTATTACAGTCAATAACAACAGCCACTTCTCATATGACTGCATTCATCCATCCCAATATGTATAGGATTTTTGTCAGAAATCAAGCTTCGCCCAAATAGGTAATAGAAATAAACTAACAAAAGCATCCTGAAATTACAATTGTTAAAAAACAGTTTAAAAATATTGCATTAAACAATCAAAAATTAAGGATTATTCATGTAGTTGATTTAGGGTTCCAGTTCAGTAGCTTTTTACTTCTTGTTTAACAGACAGTAGAAGATATATTTAAATACTAAGCTTCTTCTTCAAAACATATCTTAAATTGACTTTTAAGCAACAGATTATTCCAGTATCATTTGAAACTTGAATTACCTAATGCTCAGATTCACCAAAAAGATAACTAATATAAATCTATATTATTATTTGTATTAAATTCTTACATATGTACTCTACCACCTTTGTAGATATTACTTAAAAGGAATGTATGTACTCTTAGATGTAGATTCTACTTTTAATATTTTTAATCTCTGAACAGTTTATGAATTTGCACTGACTGCATTCTTCCATAATTGAAAGGTTCCTAAAGATTTATCCTGTCACCTTCAATCTTCCTTTTGGAAGCATTACCATCATAACTTAAAATAACATTTCCTCAGTGATTTTCTCTAGCAAGAGCCTGTGTGCATGTCAAATCAAGTATGTCAAAGCAGGTTTCCATAGGATAAATTTCAGTCATTTTCAGCATCTCCAAAAATGACTACATACTGATTTAGAAAACAACATTAACAGCGTGCATGCATACAATTTTGTATAGATAAACAAGTAACAAAAGAGAAGGTGGCTGTATTTGGAAGACAAGGAAGTTATTGTTGCTTTAGGGAAGACTTGGATGAAAACATTAATTCAGACTTGCTGCAGCTATAGTCAATGGGAGCTTCACCCTGACTTTCAAGCTGAATTTCAAACTAGCCTGCAGTCTAAAACCAAAAATGAACAAAAAGGAAATGGTTTAATGGAACAAATACATATGAACAATTTTTTAAAATAAATCCAAAATTTAACATAAACAATTTTAATTTTAGCTGGATCTCTAATGATGTTAGAATATCTATTCAAGTGCGAAAATAATTTTTACATTTTACAACAAGCCATTACATTGCAAGGAGAGCAACGCAGACACTGCTTCTTTGTGCATTCCTGATGCTTTGTTGCAGTCCACTGGAAGTATCTTAGATAGGATTTCCCAAATCATGTCTATTCCATGGAGGAATCAGTCTGGCATAGCACCTCACTTCATATTCTGGAACAAAATTTAAAATTATCATAAACTGAAAATGTGTAATATATACTTGCAATTGCTGAGAAACTGTAGTTAAAAAGAATTAGCTGAAAGGTCTTATGTTTACATAGTAAGTTAAATGTATGATGAGGGAAGAACCTTCCCAGCTGTTCCTGTTTCTCAATATGAATATTGAATAATCTGACTTTTCTTTGTTTGTATCACGAAGTTTGAATAATTAAACAATAGGTCGTTTGAGCTCTGTTGTGTCATCAACTAATTACTACATTTATGCTTGTCAATAGCAAACCCACAGTAGTATTTTAAATTCCATTTATTGTGCTTTAGCTTAATGCTTACTGTTACTTTTCCACCACATTTTTTCCCATCATGAAAATTAACCCACAATATAT
The DNA here is from genome assembly GCA_009741485.1 of Malurus cyaneus samueli. NCBI lineage: Eukaryota > Metazoa > Chordata > Aves > Passeriformes > Maluridae > Malurus > Malurus cyaneus. Next base: position 25,897 of record VKON01000294.1, on the reverse strand, counting down.
CTTTCTGGAAAGAGAATAAACAGCTCCCTTGCCAAGCCTTTCATTACACTGTTGCTTTCCATCATGAATTGTGGTCTAACAGTAGCCTAGTAAAAAGGCAGGGCCTTTGAAGTGTTGTGCTAATTTGATTAATACGTAGTTACATCCTGTTATGATGCACTTTGCCTTATGCATTTTAAATGGAAAATGCAGAGTGGATTACATTTGTGTTAAAAACACAGCATACTAAATGAACAGCATTGAAAGTGGTCTATAATAACGAGAACTGCAACCACTTTAAACATGTAAAAGGTTATTGCTTGCAGGTTAATGATAATTCTACCAAAATACATGATTTTATAACAATTAAAAGGTCAATATAAATACTAGTGAGATTTGCACAGCTACCGTGGGAAATAACTGATTTAAATTCCTAGAATAAAACAAAACAAAAAACCCCTCTAAACTGTGTGCCCTTCTACTCATCCCCATAAGTACTTTGGGGTTTGAAGTCGTTAATTCATCTTCCATCCTACCAGAAAAGAATTTAATGTGGTTTTTCCTTCTGTTTAAATGAAGACTTAAATAGAGCTTCTGTGTTGGTTTATGTGAGCTTTCTGTACCTAACGGGAGGTATTTTACACAGCACAATTACATATCTTTGGGTTGTTTCTTTCACTTATCTTTTCAATAAATTAAATACATTGTATTATCATAACATCTTGAGATATCAATAATCACCACAGAATAAGAAATAAGTTAAATTTCAAGTCTACTGAAAGCCAAAGATGTAAGCAAATCTAACTTTGCTCTTTCATTGTGCATCGGTACGCTTCAAAGAGTTACATTATTATTGCACCTACTAAATTTTCTAACTCAATACAATAAAATTGTTTCCACAGACAGGAGGAAGTGCTTCATCAGAACACTGTCCTTCTGTGTACTTGTGCTAAAACAGATAAAATATCAACAATCAATGATGACTCCAAAAACCCAGTTTATTTTTAAAAATTATAGATATTGATTTATTATTTGCACACGGGTTGTGTTTCAATTTTTACAGCTCTGCTTGGTTGCAGAAATGTGCCATTCTTCTAACTGATTTTGTTTCCATATATTTCAATCCTTGGTGTCATTATATTTCTTACTTGCATAATCTTAGAAGCTAATCTACTGCCTCTATTTTTTTAGCGAAGAAAAAAGACATATTGTGGAACATAGAAATCCTCATTATTGAAAAAGTTCAGTAAATTACAAAGAATTGGATTAAAAAACATTAAGTCATTAAGCAGTATGATAAAGTGTGGGGCTTATTTCTGCCTATTGTATAGATTTTTGGCAAATTCCAAGGTGGCAGACTTGTTATCCATCTACCTCCTCCAGGGAGAGACAGCATGTCTGCATGTGTTTCTAATTTATTTTTAAACGTTTAATTAATGCTTCTTGCCATTCATTTGAAAAAAAAAAAAAAAAAACAAAAAAAAACCATAGTCAAATGTTTTTATTTTAATTTGTATTCCTGAAATCCAGCTGACTTGCCTTCTCTACTCAGTACATACTTCTCAGATCAGTTTTTATTTAGTCATTAAATAATGCTGTCCAAACTTGTTTCATAGAAGGTTTTCATATGTTTGCAGTTTTCTCAAAGTTTCTTTCACTAGGCAATCATTATACTATTAACTGTTACAAATCTCAGAAGAATATTCACCGTAATTTTTTTTTTAATGTGTTTCTAAATTTTCTACTTTCTTCAATATTTCTTAGTAACATCATGCAGTGGCGATGGAAACTATCTATGGAGTTGACCAAGAGAATACTGTCAAAAAAGTGTATAATTCCTATTATTTCTATAAGGAAACTCTAATCTCTTTAGACTGCAGCATCTTCAGTAAAAATGCAGTGAAGGTAGCTGCAAGGCCTTTCCCCTTGCCTACATGAGTTTTTGGATCAGCATCAGACAGTACAATTTTCTCCTTTCCTTACAATATGTACTGCATTAACAGTATACAGAGCAAAAAATACCTCACCTATCCTCTGAAAAATCTTGGGTGCAGTTCTACACCAAGAAAGTGAAATTTGTCCTTTTTTCTCACTCTTTTTGTCATTACTTTACAAACTTATAAATTATGTAATGCCCTTGTATAATGATGCTTTTGAGCATTTCTTTTGCATCTCGTGAGGTTTTAAGAATAAGCTGCGTCTGTCTTCCTGGTATACACCACAGATATGCTGGCAACACAGGTAAGTCTTTATTTCATCATCACTCAGTAGCATCACCTAAAGCAAATAATGCTTACTGAAAATAATGTGGTTGTCTCAGATTCCAGTCATTAATGAATAACTTTAAACAGTAATGCTAAGTGGAGGCTTTTGTTCACAGTATGAACAGATAGAACACGTTTATAATAGTTTAAAATAGCAGAAAACATTGTAAACCAGGACAAACACATTTTAAAATTTAACCGAGGTTTTAATTTTTCATAAGATCTTCGAAAGGTATTTCAAGGAAGTCAATAAGCATAATAATTCTGAATGGATGAATTGCATTTTCAATTATGGTTATCACCAGCAAAGATATCTGGATAGCAAAAGTTTATTCTTTTACACAGTCATACGTTTATAAAACCATTTGAGCTTACCAAAAGTCATGCTGACTTCTGACCTTGAACGAAAGTAGACAATGAGCTAACTGTGACTGATAACATGTGAAAATATTCTCTTCCTCATACCCTTCTGTTCTATCTACAAAGAAAATTCAGAATATGCGGAAGAAATAGAATCGAACTTGGAAACCATAAAAATATTCAAAAATCATAGCCAGTAGACTTGATAATATGGATTAAAGGAGAATGGTATCTTGCTGGTCAATGAAATCACTTGGAGAGTGATCCTCTTTCACCTGAAAGCTATGAATATTCCCCCAGGAAGTACTAGTTGTATTCTTTATTATTTGTATTATAAGTCTGAACATCAATCTTATTTTAAAGACATTTGGAAGCCCACACAAAGCAGAAAAATAACATTTCTCGACTTGTAATAACATTCGATACTCCCACCACAGTTTTCAGTATTCCTGAGGTTCTGAAAGAATTGAAGTACAGGTGGATCACAATATTTTACACATCATCAGTAGATGGATGCATTGCAGTTGTTTACCTCTCAGGATTTCTCAAACCTAAGCCTTTAAGAGCTAGTCAGTCTTGTGCCTCTTGCCTTTGCAACAGTTCACCAGGGAAGACTTTTCGGAGAAAAATTTGAAATTCATTTTGAGACCCAACACAGTCTGCTGTGACCAGAAAAGATCCTTAAGACAATTTAATAATCCTTCATAATCAGAGACAGTGTGATTCTTTCATAATGGAACTTCTATTCTGAACTACTGCAATACAAATATAAACAGTACACAAATGTATTATACTCATTAAGGATTTATGAACTCAATCAGATCTGTCACCATACTACCCATACATCTGAAGGGAACGTAATCAAAATCTTCATAAAGTTTGCCAATCTGATACATCTGATGCATGGCTTATTTTGTCTGTAATATCCAGACAGAGAGATCCTTGCATTAACTTAGAGTTGTACTGCTTCAGTAAAGGTCTCCAGAATTGTTACAAAGCTGCAGCATAGAAACCTTATCTGTTTCCTCAATGACTCAGGTTGGCAGTTCCTTATATGAAATGCTCAGTACTAAGTAACACAGCTAATCTAGGATTTCCAACAGAAAGCACTAGAAAGGTCAGCATGAAGATGAACCAAACCCACACAGGTGAAGGGACTTTCTTAATTTTTAAAAATATGTATGAGTTATGAGTGAATATGAAAATTAGTCCTGAAATTTTTCTGCTAATTTAAGCAGATAATTAAAGATTGAATGTTTTTTATTTCTGTCACAAATTGTGTGTGTGTAGTACAGACTTCATAATGTTTATCACTTTCATTGGTAAAAGGGAGTGTATAAAAGAACAAAAAAACTATCCTTCCCCGTTGTTATTTTATAACTAACTTTAAGGAAATAGGATCCATATTTATTGAATTGGGAGGGAGTGAAATAGAGTGAAAAAAGGTTGAAGAAAACACACAGAAAAAGCCTTCTTCTCCTCACTTTCTAGTAGTAAGCAAACTTGTTTCTGAGTACTAAGCCCCCTGAACTGGAAGACAGGTCCAGGGAGCAAATGAAGTCCCATAATCCATAGCCCCATAAGGCTGTGTATTCAGTGATCTCCTACAGCTCTTAGACACACACAGATCTATGGGGACAGATGGGATTACCTCAGAGGTGCTCAGGAAGCCGGTGGAAGTGCTCCCTGAAACACTTGCAGTCATTTATCAACAGGCCTGGCTGACTGGGTAGGCTCAATTGACCAGAGGTGGGCAAATGTGAGAAGGAACAAGGGAACTACAGGCCTGCCAGCCTGACCTCAGTACCAGAGGAAGGCCCTGGAGAGGACACTTTGAGTGCCATCACAAGACTCGTGCAGGACAGCGAGGGGATCAGACCCAGCCAGGTGGGTTGATCCTGCTTGGCCAACACGATCTCTTGTCATGACTGGCCGACCAACCAAGCACGTGAGGAAAAGGCTGTGAATGGTGTCTCCCCGGACATTTATGAAGCCTCCAATAATGTTTCCAACAGCATTTTCCTGGAGAAACTACCCACCCATGACTTGGACAGGTGCATTATTCACTGGGTTAAAGTGTCTGGATGGCCTGACCTAGAGAGTTGTGCACAGAAATAAATCCAGTAGGTGGCCTGTCACGGGCTCAGTGTTGAGGACAGTCTGTTTAATATCTTTATTGATTATCTGGATGCAGGGATCCAGTGCACCCTCAGTCAGTGTGCAGGTGACACCACGCTGGGTGTGAGTCTTGATGTGCTGGAGGGCAGGAAGGCTCTGCAGAGGGCTCTGGACAGGCTGGATCCATGGGCTGAGGCCAATGGGGTGAGGTTCAACAAGGCCAAGGGCCGGGTCCTGCCCTTGGCTCACAACAACCCCAGGCAGTGCCACAGGCTGGGGCAGAGGGGCTGGAAAGGACCTGGGGGTGCTGTGACAGCAGCTGAACATGAGCCAGGGTGTGCCCAGGTGGCCAAGAAGGCCAATGGCATCCTGGCCTGGATCAGCAATGGTGTGGCCAGCAGGAGCAGGGCAGGGATTGTCACCCTGTACTGGGCACTGCTGAGGCCACACCACGAGGGTTGTGTCCAGTTTTTGGACACCACTCCAAGAAAGAACTGAGGGACTGGAGTGAGTCCAGGCAAAGAGAAAATCTGGGGAAGGGTCTGGAGCACAACTGGAGCCACTCTGGCCTTATGAGTGGCTAAGTGAGCTGGGGTTTTCAGCCAGGAGAAAAGGAGGCAAGAGGGAGAGAGAGATTTTAATTGTCTAGAACAATGTGAAATGAGGCTGCAGGAAGTTGGGAATTCAGTCCCTTTTCTCAGAAAACCAATTGTGCCAGATGAGATTCAGACTGGACATTAGAAAAAAGTTCTTCATGGAAAAGTTAACAGGCTGCCCAAAGTAGTGGTTGAGTCACAATCCCTGGAGGTCTTTACAAGATATGTAGAGGAGCTACGTGGGATATGGTTTAATGGTGAACATAGCAGTGTTGGATCAACAGTTGGTTTCGATGACTTTAGAGTTCTTTTCCAATGTAAATGATTCTGTAATTCTGAGAATGTACCAGTTGGTCCTCCAGTTCTTCATCTGCCTATGGTAACTTTTTTTCTGCAACACTTTCCTGGATGGAGAATTCTTTCAAGGCTGTTTTCTTCCACTTCCATTATCTGGTACCAGAAGACAAAACATAACCTTACTTCTGAATTACCTCAACATCCAGTTAAGATGTTCAGGAGTGGCACCATGACACAGGATTTAAAAACAAACACATAAAATTTTGAGAATCAGTCACATGTTTTTGTTGCCTGCATTTCTCAGCTTTGTTCAAATAGCAAAAAAATACAAGGCCTGCATCCTTACATGTAACAGATGAATATCTATGAGGCACTTGACACACACTGTTTATTAACAATTCCCAATAAATATAGGGAAGCTCTATGTTGAAAGTACATTCAACCACATGGACTAACTAATCAAGTTTTAAATCACTCTGATTAATCACTAGAATATTTTAAAGGATCTAGTTTCAGCATGTTTTTCACAGAAAATGTCTTTTAGTAAAACTAACTTCTCCCTTTCTCTCTGGTCTATGTGTAATTCATGAACCTTTAAACATTATGGGATTATAGAGGGCTAAAATGACATTTTTACTTTCACTTAGCAGCCTGAATAATTGGTACACTCCAAGCATTTTAAATATTAAAGTAATCATTGCTTTGAATTCATCTTGTGATGTCATAGCAGCTGACGATTGACATAATAAATTTTAAGAATATGAAAGCTTGAAAAGAATGTTAGACATATCTTATGCTTAATACATAACAATTAAATGATCTATAACTCGCAGTATATTCTGATGTTAACTTTAATGAAATGCTTTTTAAATGTATAATGTATTATTATTGGCTTCCACTTCCGGACAAGAACAGAATTCATTAATTTATTTTTGTGTGGTTCTCTCAGATTCAGGAAGAAATTCATAGAAAAATTATCAAATTTACTTAATATCTTGACTAAAAGTGGAAGTTCAGTGATGAAAATTAAAAATTTGACTTTCAGGGTTGGAAATTGCCACCATTTGCTTAGGAAGACAGTCATAACCAAGTGACAAACCACTGCAGCTTGTATCAACTGCAATTTAACATGGGAACTAGCTGATGATGATGAACATGAAAACTCATCTTGCAACTATTTCCTAAGAAATGTTGGACTAGAGGATGCACAGCCCCCAACAGCCAGCACATGGTGCAGATCTTGACTCTAAGCTCAGAAAAGCCCACAAGACTATGCAGCCTGCCTTGAAGGAGTAGATCAGATCTGTCACAAGCTGCACAATTTCTGGAATAATCCCCCACAATCTGGAGTACTGCAATCACTTCAGTCCTAAGGAAGACTTACTTTGGTTAATGGAATTTGAGGAGATTCAATATCTATTTTCAATAGATATTGAACAGAAGGAGAAGATATCCGTCAAAACAGAAGACCACAGTATTGTCTTTGCTGCTTCCTTAATAACCTGGAAAATTTAGCTGCCAGTTGAAGAGACATCAATAAAATAGGAAATAAGGACAAATATAATATTTTAGCTTAATTTTTTTCTATATTAGCTTATATAGAGCTATGTTTTTAGTGTTTGAATGACTGTCAAACATATCGGGATGATTTTTTTGTTGCTATGCAGCTCTTACACAAAGTCAAGGCCTTCTGTTCCTCATCCCTTCTCACCACTGAGTAGGATAGGCATGAACAAGAACTTGGGAGGGACCACAGTTGGCTTATCTGACTGCAGCTGGCCACAGGGATGGTGTATACCTTGTGCCTCATGCTTGGTATATAAAGCTGAGGAAAAGAGCACAAAGGATAGGACGTTCAGGGGGACATTATTTTTCCCAAGCTACTGTTGCCTGTGATGAAGTGCTGCTGTCCTGATAATAGCTGACATTTCCTTGCCCATGGGTAGTAGTGAATGAATCCCTGGTTTTGATCTGTGTGTTCACAGCTTTTGCTTTCCCTGTTAAATCCGCTGTATATCAACCCATGAGTTTTCTCAGGTTTGCTCTTCTGATGCCCTACCCCATCTGCTGTCAGGGAGTGAATGAGGGGCTGTGTGTTGTCAGCTTGAGTTGAACCAAGACATCCAGAAATCGTGTGCTCTTCATGGATACTGGGACATATACTGAATACCAGCACATTGGGATAGAAGGAAAGAAGTCCTATTGTCCTTCTGAGTAAATCTTGATTATTTTAGGAAAAAGGAAGTAGCTTAAAAAAGAAAGAGTAAGAGAGGTTTCTTTTCCCAGCCACAAACCGCATAGAGATAAATGTTTGCATGCAAAAATAGTAATTAAGATACTTCTTTTGGACAGATTCCCATCTGCTGTTCACAGTATGCGTTTTTTCATGGTCATTTAGACAAATGTCAGAAACAGCAAAAGGGAGAGCTTTCGTTTGTCTTGGAATTGTTTTTTTAAAGGAAGGCCAAAATGAGGATGAAGCACTTTGACTTAGTAGTGTTTCCCAAGAAGAGGGTCCATAGTTCACAAATTCTCAGAAGTTTCTCTTTTGCCTCCAAATAGAGATACAATCTTGATCTTTCTATTGACAGTTCATTTCTCCCCTCTGGCTTTTGTGGGCCTGTTTATTAGAGCCAGAATTCTATGTGGTTACAAAGAATGTAAAAATTAGATGGTAGAATGTTTAGGATTGAGATGTCAAAACCCTTGTCAAAAAAGAATGCAGTTAAGGCGTAACTCACAATGCTTAAACAACAACAGTAGAAGCTGATCAGATCTGGCAACTGTTTCAAGATAAACCTTGCTGAAAACAGAACATACATAGCATGAAATTTTATCTTACAGTAACACAGAAAATCTGTTTACATTACAGTAGCACCAAATTTTCACAAGAAAGGCTCACACACATTTGTATAATCACTGACCACAGAAAGGATTTTCTTGGAAATAGCATTTTCTTATTTAGAGGAAATACCTTTTGCTTATTAATTTGTAATAAGGATGGAGCAAAATCAACCATTTAAGCTTTTGAAACCATCCCACAGTAAGCAGTGTAATTGTTGATTGTCTTCTGTTTGATAATGGATTACATAGGAAGCAGATCTGGGAAATACACACCATCACACAACTGCCAAACAACGATCATGATGCAAGCATGATTAGGCTGCAGTCCCACATAAATCATGGCAGTGACAAAAACTCCCATGATAGCAGTCTATAAACAAGACAAGATCTCTACTGCAGAAGAAGAGGTTTTACATTTTCTGAAATGAGTGAACAAAGATTTCCACATGGATAATTATAGCAAGGCTGACTGGAGTTTATGCAAAATGAATCACTCAAAAATTCCTGTCACTTCGTCAGATGAAAGGCAATATGAAAATGGAATTAGTCATAAATATAATTTTATCGCAGCATCTAAGAAAAATGTACTGAATTATTTTTAAAGTGTAATTGTTTTGTTGACTGTTTTAATTGCTAAGGAACTCAGAGATCTGCAAAATGAATTCAGCAGAAGAAATAGTGTATCTCATTAACTACAACAGCAAATTAAAGTGTTGTTCCACAAGTTTCACTTTTAGTTAAAATTGCCTATATTAAAATTATCTAAACTGCCATCAGTGTAATCTTTCTTCCTACAAGTGGAGAAACAAAGAATTGATTGAAAGGTACATATTTATGTTCTGTTATCATTGACATTTAAAACTTCCGAAATACAAAAATATTGATGGAAGTCCTTTGTTACTAGAGAGAGAAATTGGTATCAATTATTAATGTTATTTTTTTTTCCTTATTTTAAAGACATGAAATGGCATTAAAATATTTTCAAATGTAAAATGTATATTACAATTTAAAAGTTTGAAAGGTGTCATTTTCAAATTATAATGTAAATTCTACCAGGTAGAATTTTCTTTAAAAATTAAAGAGAAGGAATATATTTCCTGCTAATGGTTCAGTTATCTCATCTTTCTATTTAAAATATTTTGATTTTATTTCAAGTCCTGTTTTTCCATCTATCAAGAGAGTTTCAAAGTCTTAGAGGGTGTATCTTTATGTTGACCTTAAATAAACAAAAATTCTGAGATACAGAACCCAAAAATTATTGTCCTCTATACTTTTCAGTTCAAACAGAAACAGAGGAATAAACTTCAAAATGTTTTCAAACTTGCCAAATGTTACTTTAGTATTTTATCTGGATATTGGTTTGTTCAAATAACTTAATACTTTAACAGAGAGTGCTTAGGCACTTCTCACAGATTAATATGGTATCTCTTTCACTAAAAAGGAGGCTTTTTATGACACAGTTTTAAAATTAGTATAGTCTAATCTGATGTGTGATTAAATTTATAGCATAATGCATTTTGCTGAAGGATAAATTATTGATGACACTATCCTTAGTCATAAATGTAAATCTATTCCAAAAAATATATCACAGCAAAGCTGAAAAAGGGAATGAAAGTTCAGTTTTATTTATTACCTCTCATATACTTTTGAATTATTTTCCATCAAACAAATTACTGAAGGCCAATACTGCTGCTTCATCTAAAAGAATCCAGACTTTCCAGAAAACAGTAACATTAGTGAAGGCTTGAAGCACGAGAAAAACCTGGATGCAGATTGAGGAATTTTAAGACGAATATAATATATTGTTAAATTCCACGGACTGTTTGACCTTGCTTCCACCAATGAGAATGATGTGAATGTGTGTTATGATGCCTTGTCATGCTGTAGTTTTCAAAGTGTTTAAAATTTACAGAGTACATTATGTGCACTTCAGTTACATCTATATAAATAAAGTAGGTATTTTCCTTTAATAGACGTATTAGGACAGGTCAGAGAGATCTGCCAAATACCAAATTGACTGTGAATTCCCAAATTTCATTTTAATTAAAAATGTGAATAATTTCATTAACCTCTTTTCGGGGAAAAAAAAAAAAAACAAACAAACAAAAACAAAACAAAAACAAACAAACAAAAAGAAACCCAAAACAAAACAAAGAAGCAACTACTTAATTAAATAGAACTAACTTAATGCAATTTAAAATACCAAGCTGTGGTATATCTCACAGCTGAATTGTACATTTAAAGAAGTAGAAATTTACTTTTTGAGTAGCAATACAAGAATTTTTGCTAACATCGTGCCTGTGTCATCCTTCTGATGAAAGAACGATGGCTGCTTTGCATTTTTCCATCTCCCATTAACAGTCTGCATGAAAAATAATGCAAAAATTATTAAAAATAATTAGATTTTAAAAACAAGTAAATTGATTTGTCTTTTGGCGTCAGCATGAGAAGTGATCTTGCCTACTGCCTCATGAGGTGTATATCTATTTTTGCTACCTTTTGTGAAAAATTAGAGGCCAAGTAGCAACCTCGCTCCAGTACGAGCAATTTGCAGTTTTGCTGCAAAATAACAAGCAAAGCAACACAAACAGAGCATGAGACTTTATGAGTGCTGAATCTTGATAGAAGAAGATAAACAAGTCATGAAAAATGTCCCACAGGACCGAATGTTTTTCAATGGTTTTATTTTTTCCCAAATGTGAAATGAAATCCAAAAGCATTTGTTTCTAAAATTTCTGCTATAAACCCTCCCTTCCCTATAATCTCGTCAGCTCTGGGGCAACAAAATCTCTAAGGTCAGCCTTTCTGTTAACTACAATGCTTATATTTCTCCTGGATTACATGGCAATAGAAAGGAATGGATTTATTTTTAGTGAGTTGCTCAACCCAGCACAAGGAACTCGGTAAATGACTTTTTTTTTTTTTTTAAAACTGTCAGGATTGCCAGCAATGCCACTGCTCACAGTAGTATTAACTGCATGTATAAACCCCAGCACCAATTCTCTTGGCTCAGCCACAGTCATATGTTCTTCAAATTTCTTCTGATATTTCAGGCGATCTTTTCCACAACATGATGAGTAATGTGTGAGATAAACTGGCATGTGTTGTGAGATAAACTGGCATGTGTTATGAGACCAGCACAGCATGCATGGGTGAATTAGTTGCGTTATCAGTACAAATGACAAAAAAGTTTTCTGACCCAGAACATATGTTTGGGTGAGAGGAGAAACATGCAAGCGAAAGCAGTAATGACATGATACTGCTACTCCATCTTAAAATAGATGTTTATTTTAATCAAACAAGAATAGCAACAACAAAAATGAAAATTTGTTTAGAGTTCACTATTCTTTCCTTACAAAAAAAAAGTGTCTCTGGGAAATTAAAACATTTAAAAGAGTCTCAACTTTGTTCCCAGACTAAGCAATTTAAATATTCACTCTATCTTAAGTGGAATTTACTTGCTTCAATCTGCTTGGCATTGACTGAAGAATTGATACTACAGTAGCCAGCAGTCTCTCTTTTCACAAATAAATCTTCAAACACAAAATAAAAATCTGTAAAATCAAAAACAATATTAGAACACAGAGATTTATGTGCTGTTTGCTTTAAGCAATATTATGAAAAGGATGCCACTAAAAAGTTTTGTGAGCATACAGATGATTTTTAACACGCAGTTGTCTAAAATAGTAGTCCATAAAAAGGAAATAGTAAGCTTTGTTGTCTATGGAAATCACTCTTTAAAAGGTTCTTTCAATTACAAGATGCATGTCTGCAAATGCTGACTGCAGTACTAAGTTCACTTTACAGCCAAGACATGAAAGCTGGAAGTGTAGATCCCAGGCAGATGAGACTGGCAACGCCATTTGTTAAATCTTAGGAGGGCACCTTTGTGCTCTCTTTCTTTCTGTCTTGCACGTTTCAGGAAGTTACACATAAACAGTTCAGAAATCCTTTCATTAAATTCTTCAAACCTTCTCAAAGCAGTCGCTCACATTATGAGGCATGATGAAAATCAAACTCCTGCTCCCCTGGGCTACCCTGCCTCTGCGGCTGCTGTCTGGGGGAGATGTCTGGTGCAGGGCCACATCACCCTCCCTCTGCACGTGCGATGGGTCCCCCACAGGAGCCTCTCCACCTACAAGGGACAGCTTGGATAGAAATGCTGGGTGTGCAGCACCGTGTTGCCCCTCTGCCCTCCCTCTGCCCCTCTGCCCTCCCTTCTGTCACTCCCGAGCTCAGAGTCACTTGGGATGGGCTCTTCTCTTCAGGGTCCTGCATGCTTAGAGTTCAGCAGCTGCTGCTCTAATAACAATGAGTTCACAAACAGAGGAGTCCTCTTGGCTTTGCTCTTGTGACAAGACAAGGCATGAGAGCAGCACGCTGCGCTCAGTGGGAGCTGCTCACCCCTCCAGCCCCGACCCTCCCGCTGGCTGCACTGGGGCAGCCTCAGCTGTGGCACCCAAGCAGGCAGAGGCTGCACAGAGGCACCAAGAAAGGTGAGGCAAGGTGATGTTTCACAGGGACAGAGTTTTCAGCAAGTAGTTCTTGGAGTTGCTTGCTATTGGCAGAGAGATTTGCTGAGTCCACGTGGGACTCCTGACATTGCCTCATTTCCTCCCACCAGGTCTGAGGTTCAAGTAAATAAATAAACTATAAATGACAAGGAGAAAGGCCAGGAGAGCGTTCCGGCTGTCAACATGCAAATCCAGAATAGTTTTGACTCCAGTTATATTCCATTTATATTAACAAATGAAAACACAAAGCCACATTTGTGCAAAAAATACTAAAGAGCTGCTCTGTCAGAAAACTATTCACAAACCATCTTTGTTTGTGTTATATGCTTTCTTTGCATATTTAAAATATAAGCTCAGCAACATGATTTCTGTATAAGGTAAAAAGAGAACTTTTCTATTATTTTTATGGCATGAATGAAAGATAAAAAGGAAGGTACATACCTGTCATCAGATATAATTCCATCACCTCCCAGTCTCATTGAACAACAAGGCAATCTATTCACACATTACTTATTTATATTGAAAGATTCAATCATGTACAAACAAACACTTTACAATAAAGTAGGATGAAAAATGTTATTTATATTTTGGCATCACAATAACTTGCCTATCTCCACTATTACTGACACAAAGAGTGCAAACAAATTTCAGCTGGTAGATCCAAATGCTGGACAAGGTCTGATTCTGATACATCAAGCTAAAATAAGCTTCAACCTTCTCTTCAGTAAACATATTTTGGGTTAAGTGCACAGTAACACACATGCAACAAATTTAGGTCTTTCGTTTTGATATTCAGTTCAATCCAATATCTCCAGATACTCATATTATTTAAAAGTGTGCTGTGCTACTACAAAAAAAAAATTTAAAATCAGACTTTTTGCATCCAAAAAGATACTTTTTGTAAAATACTTCATCATATCTGGGTATTACTGCTGAAAACATGAACTATGAAACAGCAGCTTCTTATTTAAATTGCTGTTGTCACACTTCAGAATCAATACCCACAGAGTGGAGACTTCATTAATCCATTTCACATCCCAGAATTTTTGCTTTCAGCTTTGAAATGCAGGTTTTTCACGACTGAACCATTCCTGTGGGCTCCCATGTGGACAAGAGTTCACCCTCTGTTTTTGTTCCAGGCATGGTGATAAGCAACAGACAGTTTAGGTAACCTGCCATTTGCAGTCTTGATCTAAGCGGAGCCCAATCCTTCCTCTGGAGCTTTAATGCTTATTTACATTAAGGTACTTCTTGTGAAAAATAATATCTTGCTTTGGGCAAATATGTTTAATGTTTACTGCATTTATTACATAGTAACTATTCTCCTTAAAAAAATATTTACCTCAATCTGAAAGCCCTCCTCATTTTAAAATAACACTAAGCTAGTTTACATAGAGATTTTACAATCACATTATTTTTCAATAACTTATTTTCATTGATCGGTCTAACAGTTTGACATGTTATTTATGGGCTACTGTGATGAATCACATCCGTTTCCAAGGTAAAGTAAGCAAATTCTGTGTTTATAGGATTAAAGTTGAAGGTCAAACTTTGATTATATTTTCTGTTCTACTACAGCAATATAAAGCGAGGCCTTTAGACTTCAGAATTGGCAACCAGTCATATGAGATGCTTTTATACTTAAAAACTGACCACAAATTTTGAGTAAATCATAATTAACATCTGAGATGCAGGAAACCTAGCAGATAACCATGATAGACTCTAAGAGGAATTTATTTTCTGTTTTGAATATTTTTTTTTATCTTGCAAAGAGGATTTATTTATTTTTAATCTGTTTTAAGAAAAGAGTTTATATCTATTGCAGAGTGAGAGCTGGGAAAACACTAAGCTTCAATGCTTATGGTGTCTTGTGGTATTTGTCCAACTCACTGGCCCACTGAACTTCTCCAGTGTATACTTATCAGTTAGCCATTGGCAGGTGCAAGTGAAATTTGCCTTGTCCAGAAATGGAATGTATAAACAACATTTAACCCCCTTTTTTAGCAACACATTATTAAAGTCTGACTCGGTGTCTCAGAGATGCTGAAGCACTGGCAACCTTAAATTGTAAAGGATGTTGTTGTGCAGTGCAGTATTTGATTACCCGAATGCCCTCCACTCCAGCCGAAAACAATGCCCGGCACACTCACACAGCTGAAGGGAGAGAGCATAGATGATGGAAACATTTGCGATAAAAGATAAACACGTGCCTGCGAGGATCACATCCAAAATATCCCTGCTAAATTATTTAGCAAAGGGAGCATGTAAGGGAAGATTGTGAAGTACGTGCTTTAAGTGAGCTGTGGAAAGGTTGCTTAGGAGGCTTTTTGTGATACACCACAAGGACTATTAGATTAGAGGCACTGACCTTGCTTCATCACCCAGCTTTATAAACCTGCCTCTATGCTGCATGTCTTTTTTGTCTTGGAAGGATTTATGTCAAACTGTTTATTATCACATACATTGTTGTGCCAAGGCTTTGCAAATCCTGGATTGTGACTGCAGCTATCTTTTAGATCAGGATTAGAGAATATTTTTGGTGCAACCAGTGGGAGCAGACAGGATTCTCCCTTCTTACTAGCGCTCTTCTTTAGAGAGGTCTGAATCATGCTTAAATAATACTGCACAGAGTGGCTTTGCATCAGGCAGACCACATCCTTTATCAGCAAGGGTAAGAGCCCACTCACACAGGAGATTTCAGGTGCTAGGACTGTCCAGGCATCTGTCCCACAGCTAAAAGCGAACTGGAAGAGTTTAGGAAGAATAGGTTAGTACACAAAGACGGAAACAAACCATGCTCTGGCACCATGAGGAAGGAGGTAATAACAGAAATGAGGCTATGTGAAAACTGCTGTCTGTTACCATTATTGGCACAAATCTAGAGATCTTTCTAGCGCTGTTTCTGGAATCTATGCTGACCCTTTTTAGCTCTTCTGGCACATTTAATGGATGAAAAAGATTGAATTGACAAAGTAGATTGAGCTACCTCCTGGGTGTTGTACAGTTGTACAGTTTTAGCTGTATCAAGGTATGAATGGGGATTAGCTGAAAGCACATTAGGAAAATCTGTGAGAGATGACTGCCTTCAGGAGGCCAAGCCTCCATGCAGACCTCTTACAGAGTCCCAGAGAGCTGATTAGCGACACAGTTTTTCACAGCTAGGGAGACTCAAAGCATGCTTTAAGATCAGGCCTGAGAAAAAGGAGATACTTAAACACTCCAGCCCAGGAAAAGCCTCAGGAAACACAAACTCTGGAACCATAGTTTATCTCAGAGACACAATTTGTGCTGTAGCCCATAGCTACAAATTGTCACACACCCCCATCGTTGGATTGGCGAATCCACCAAAAAAGACAGAATGAAGGTCATAACTGTTTCCTTCCCTGAATATTTGCAGGCTTACAAAGGGTCAAATTTACACCTTCTATTGAAGCCAAAGGTTACGTTTCTGATAAGGGAAAAACTGAACCCCACACAGCTCCCAAAAACCACCCTGTGGATGTCTCCCACCATCAGCTGTGCACTAATTTAGCAAGGCTTGACCCAGAGTTTATGCAGCTTGAACGAGATGCAAAGTAGAGCCTCTGTTAGTTTTTGTTCCCAGGGAGAGATATGAATGTCACACACAGCCTTGTTCTTGCTGAAGAAAATCTTGCGTTCTCTTCAGCAGTTCAGTCTTTATCTCTGAGTTCCTGCACCCACACCAATTAAATTATTCCGTCTTTAGCACTCAAAGAATTTGTCTTGCAAAGTACATTTTCAGCTTTGAAGTTCAGTGCAATTAAAATAAAATACTGCTAATTAGGAATGCAGCGCATCAGTTATTGCTCAAATTAATTCTGTTAATAATTTAGGACTATTCTCAGGAGCAAGAATTTTCAGGGCACACTCATTAAGGGAGAGCTTGTGTTTAATTCTGACTTGCAAACAGCAGATGGACCACAACAGGATCGTTACACAGCAAAAAGGTGAGCAAATAGATAATGACTTACAGGACCAGAATCCTCCCAAACACATTGCTTGTACTTCACAGTTTTCTACTAGCAAGGATTAAATGGTGCTGTTTTCTTGTGTGCTGTGACTTTTGACAACAATAAAATGTTCCCTATTGCCATATGACACAGCCAGGTCCAGATGTGCTATTTTGGTTTGAGATGGTTAAACTTTTTTTTTGTTACTATGGAGATTATCTACTGAATGGTTTACTTACCGCCTCAAAGCTGTCATCGCGTACTGTTTAATTTATAGAGCTGGTCCAAATCTCTGTGGAAAAAAAAGTCACCAATATTTCTCACAACTTTCTTTGATTTATTTTTCAGTGTCAACCAAGACATAACATTTATTATGATTCACCTTAGCATGATGACATTTCATTATTCTTACTGAAAAAGATGTTCCTAAAAGAAAAGAGATCAAAATCTCCTTAGCCTCCTGGATATCACATAATAAATGAGGGGGTCTGTTTTTTCTCAATGCCTCAATAAGAAGAAGTGTTTATGTTTCAGGACCGAGCCCCCACAGAATATTTACAAAATTTGTTGTGAGGTGTTGAGACATAAATCTGAGGTTCAAAACCTACATCAAATATAAATGAAGACCTATAAAATATAGTGTAAAACAGAAAGTCAGAAGAAAAAAATGTGAATGTTTTTAAGAATTACTGAAATCCTTAAGTGTTTTCCCCATAAATAACATATGAAATTAATTTTATCAAATGGACTTTGGTGTTAACACCCTAAATATTATAAATTAATTAAATTGCACTGTGCTAAAATAAAAAAGCCAAACATTCTAGAGTTGCTACAGATAGCCAACCAAAACCCTTTACACTCGTCCTTGAGTAAGCAAGAGAGAGAGACTTAAAATAGCATCTGCTTTACATAAGAAATTGTTATCAGAAGCTAAAACCCTAAATTGAAAGTTACTTTGAATTTCATTATGGTAAATGAATATGGATTGATTTTATTAGGGGGAAAAAACGTCTTCCAGAAATCTCATGGAAAACAACCCAGAGTAGGACATGATTAAAAATAAGAATAGACAGATGATCTTGACTCTAGTTCCTTAGAAAACAGCATCACCATCATGATTTCATAATAACACTTGCTTTATCTCATTCCGTGATCCATAAGGCATACTAGGATTTTATTGCTTTCAGAAAGATTAAGAAAAGTGTCCCGATATACTTATATGTAACTGTTATTTATCAAAGCATGCATATTCAATTTTCTGTGCATTTTTGCGTATTAGCATTAAGAAATTGATATTTAAATTTATACAGAAACAAAATAAATCTCATATTAAGCACAGAATATAGAGGGAAGCAAATTTTGGAGGTATTTCTATTCTGGGTATGAGACCACTTTCAAGTCATACAAAGGCAGATGTCATAAGGGCCATATAAATGTCTCTACTCTGACACTGGCTTTAAAGACACCCTCTGTGGGAAAACACAATGTTGAAAGATTGTGAGCTTTAAAAATGTGTAGCCTAGCTTGAATGCTAGGATACGAGAAGTTATACAATATCAAGTTTTTATAAAATAGTTTGTGCTGGCTGAGGAAATGTATTCTACAAAAAAACCCATTTCATTACTGCAATCAAGTTCATGCACCAGTGTGAGGTGTCAGTGCATTACAAAGCTCAGAAGCCTAAAGCTGTTTTGTTTCCTCAACTGTATGTTTTCTTAGTCAACCCCCCATCTAAAAACTTTCTTCTCTTGTCTCTACCCAGAGTAATATTCCTTTCTCACTTTCCCTCCTGCACATGAAATAACTAATAAATTACTACTTATTCCCTTGAATTTTGGAATAGGGCCAGAGATCTTGCTAGCAGTGTTGTCTTCACAGTGTTTACTGTTGTGCAACTTTGTGCAACTGAAATACTCTCACAGATTTAGGGTGTTTTACTTTCACAGATTTGGGGTGTTTTTTCACTAGGTGATTTTTAGCCATGCTATTCCTTGTTCCAGCTGCCAATGAGTTACATGAACACACAGGTCAGCACAGAGCAGAGGAGAGGTGCAAGGGTGGGGATAAAAGGCTGCTAGAATGGAGAGGAAAGAACTTTTCATAGTACCAGCGGCTTCAGTTTACATCCTATTACAGGCTCAATCTTCCTCAAACAGTCCTCTGCTCAGTTCTATATACCTTCAGCTGTGGCTTCTATTGTCTCCATCTATTTCATAACTAGACATTTAATTCTGCCTTTCATTTCATCAGAAGGAAGGGGTTTTAATGCATCTATTGGTCTTAACATGATCTGCATTTTGCCCATAGTTCAAAAGTTCACATGGTGTCTGTTTTAATCACTCCTAGGGCAGCAATGTGAAAGCTCTACAGTGAATAGAGAAGTTGTTTTTAATTAAAGAAATTCATATTTCATTGTCTCAGCCAATCCAAATGTTCAGGACATTGAACATGTCCCAATTCTGCTTTGTAAGTCAAGGGTGGAGTCACAAAATGGGAACTGCCTTGTGCGTGCTACACACAGGGACTGCACAGGTAGGAACAGGGAAACCCTTGGGTATCTGCGGTAGATAATAGGTGATAGGTCAGGTTTGTAGCACAGATGGGTTAGGAGGGTTACAACAATCCAGGAAGAGAAGAAATCAAAAGAGCATCCAAATGCTATGATTAAAGCTTGGAAGAAAAAATCTGAAACTGGTCAAGGGTTGAAATTGTGGATCACTGATGGCAAAAGGAAGAAACAATGACTGTGTGAAGGCAGATGGTAGAAGGACTGGTGCGTGGGTGACCCTGGAGCCCTTCCTCACAATCTGGGGTGGCTCCATGAAGCAGCCAAGCTCTGGGGTGCTGGAGCCAAGGGGCTTCTCCTGCACGGTGCCACCGCTCCTGCCACAGGGCTGACTCACTTTCTGAGCCCTCCGGCTCTCAGTGCATGTATCTCTGCACCTGACTCCCTTGTGCAGTACAGATTGGCCCTAAGGCTCTTATACATCACTGGGAATGAAATACAAATAAATCCAGATTAAGGCTTTTTCCTACCAGTGTGGGATAAAGCTTTACTTTTCCTGGTACGTGCGCACTCACGCACCACATACGCACACACCAGCCTAACAAACCCTCAATTTACAAATTCAAGGCCAGCCTTCGACAAGTTACTCTGCTGCAAGCATTTATGCCTCATCATTCTGTCTCTGATCAACACAGCATGCAACTAGTTCTGTCATTTATGACATAGATAAAATTAGCCCACAAATGTCATTAACATCAGGTTAGGTGTTTTTTTTTTAATTCCACATTTATCCAAAGATCTTTGGTAACAGCATAAATCATTGGCAAAGCTTAATGCTAATCTCCTGAATTCTGAAAGCACAACAGGCAAAGTCAACCCCTGAATACATCTGAGACACAAGCATTCAAGATACAAACATTTGCAGGAAATAACAAACAAAGACCTGCTATTTCTATAGGCAAATAATAGCACTAGTTCTGAACAGAGAACAATTTTACAGAACAAAAACTTAGTGAGATTAAAAATACACCTGATTAAATGGGACATTTTCTTTTGCCAAATGTTTGGTCTTTTGTTAGAAACAGATAATTCCCTTCAATTGTGTGGGTGTAAATTTGTGGGAATAAAACCAACAGAAAGTGTAGGGTGGCCTACAATGGGTGGCCAAGCAGTTACTTATATGCAGTGTTGCCACAATCAAGACTCGGTTTCTATTTGCTGGTGAGTCAATTCCAGACAGGGGGGAGGCATGGGAAGCTGCAATGATCTCACCTGGGTGCCTCTCATTCTCCTGCCAAAACTCAGGAACACCTAAAACACAATTTATTTAGAAACAAGTTCTTCCTTTTAGCACAGCTCATGATATTCCAGATGAATGGCTGTGTCCTATTGCTAAGTATGACATCACATCTCCTAGTTTTCCTTTCCCCACTTAGACACATGGTGAAATTAAAATTGCATTTAGACCAATGCACACAAACCCAACCTATTTTCAGAATTACACTGCAAAATTAAGAGTTGAATTGCTTGGCAAAGCAAGCTTCTCACTCTTATTTATTCATCTTTCTAGTCAATAAAGATACAATCTCCTAAAAGTATTCAAAAGAACATATCCAAACAGTGAAACCAGGATCCAGGACACAGAACTAAAAAACTGTCCCTGGTGACAAGTAATAATAAGCAAGAGTTGAGACTAGGAGTTCAGGCACAACAGGAAATATGTTTTCAGCTAATCTGATCATCACAAACCATTGATGCACCCTTTCACATGGTAAATAATAAAAATCTTGGCATTCATAGTGTTTCATATGGCCTGCCTAATAAGAGTTGGAGAAACAAAGTCTAGCATCCCAGACAACTGCTCTAGGCTCAGAGCTGTCCTCTACTTGCACCATGCCAGAATCTCTGAGAAATGCCCACTCACTCCATGGTGTTAACAGGATTACAAACGCCACTCTGGCCCTCTTCTCACCTCTGTGTGTGGTACAAGACACACTAATTCCTAAGCACCACTGATCCCATCCTCAAGCATTGTGGCAGCAGTTGGACAGCCAAAATCACAAGTTATCCCTTTGCAGTGACTGGTGAGATAGGGCTGGATTCTCATATCACTTACACAAGAAGCTTGCACCAACAGGACTGCATGGATTTTTACTGAGGTATAATTCAATTCACCCCACTGTAAACAAAAAGAAATTTTACTCAGTTACTTTCCAAGTCATGGGGTTGCTCTGGCAGAGCAATATGACTAAGTGTGCATCAGCTACCAGAGAGGGCCTTGCCCACAGCAATGTTAAACACCGACTCTGTCATTTGCTTTGTATTCTTCCTAAGTCTTCAATTCGTATTTTCAAAAGGATACAAAAAAGTACCATTAAGAATCCATCCCATCAGCTGGTCAGTCCCTTTCTGATGCACTTCAGTCATGATTACCAACACATTACACCATGTGGGGTATAAAGACAGCCCTGTTGAGGTCTCCGTCCTTCACTCTTCCCTCCTGCCACTAGTAGAGTTACTAATATGATACGTTGGCACAACTGTTTTTTAATCAATATTTTCTGAGAAGCAGTTCAAAGGACATATGTAGTGCACCTGTGTGTGCATACATTGATACACAGTTGAGATGATTCCACAGAGACTGAAAGATGATTCTACAGAGGTAAGAATGTGGACCATCTCACTTTTTTCTTGAATCTGTACTCTTCCTTCTGTGTATTGAGACTTTCTTAGGTATCATAGTCCCTTTTTTCCTTGGCATAGTTAGCCATGGTAGCCTGGGCCATCCACAAATATTTAAGGGACAAGAAGGGATGGTATGACAAAGAATCAGCTCTTCCAAAGAACTACTGGAATATTGCTTGGTAAAAGAGAAGTATGTTATATCAAGTTTTCCTGACTTCTTTCTGATCTGTATTTTTCATCATACTATTTTTTCCTGCAACACATATTCTTTCTCTCTGTCCTTTCTCTTACATTTCTCTATTTTTTGCCCCCACACATTACCCAAACTGTGAAGTTCTAGCCAATACTAATGCAATGCTGCATTAGTACATACAATTCAGGTGCAGTGGTGTTCTTAGCATCAGAGTAACAATCAAACAAAGTAAAGCCAGGAGGTAGAGTTTCCTGCTTACGAAAGAGACATCAAGCAGGGACCACCTTTCTGGTCCCAGTTTTAAATAGTGTGTGGCCCATCAGGATTTGGCCCCTGACAGAATCAGCAGGAGCAGCTGCAATAATATCAAAAACATAATCTGCCAATTAATTATTTTGTAAAAGCCACTCCTCTTGTCCATGACTACTCTGGAATTTGTGTACTGTATGGCACTGGTCTTCAGCTATTTGGAGAAAAAACACCTTTCATGATGAGAAAATTAATCTAAGTAGAGGATCCTGCGGCCTGACTTGGTCCCATCTGCAGACAATTGCACCTAGATATTCTGTGTTGGTAACGTAAAACTACCCTTATAGAGTAGTGGTTTCTGGTCTTGATATTTTGATATTCAATATCATATTCATTTTTTCAGCCCCAGAGTTCCCAGTACAAGGCATGTGCCATTCTGAAGTGTCAGGGATGTAAGGAGGAATTTGAGCACTTCACTGATGACACAAAAGAGCTTTAAAGTGGGTGTATTTTGGAATCCAGTGCTGCTCATATGGAATGTTTTAGATGTATTTTTTCAAAGACTGCAGTACATAAATAAAATCTACTTAAAATAATGGAAAGTACTAGGAAAAAAAATGATTGCAGGCCATTGCAGGGTAAAATCCAGTATTGTATTAAATAGTAGATATATGTGTTTTTACCATTCTTTTTCTATAAACTGAATCTGTTATAAAATTAATTTGATTTAAATATTTCACTTTAGGTATATGTTAATGTTTAGAAATATATGTGGTTAAAAAACTCCAATGAAAAATTAAGAAGCACTAAAATAGAGGAAATCGATTTAGGGCGCCTCATGTTAATCTATAAACATATTTCATTTGAAGTCTCAGGATCCAGAAAACGGGATTCAGGATACTGATCATCTTCCTCATTACAGAAGCACAAATTTGTGCCAAAATTCTCTAGTGTTTCTGCATGAGCACATAGGAGAGAGATGCTATGATCCCCAAACTGTCGCTGTCTCCTACTGGCCAGCCTCTGAATATATCTAGCATCAACCTAGCAAAAAACCCTCTATTTCAGAACAAAGGATGTCCAGGATTATGCAAGCTATTTGTTTTATTAAGAACATCAGAGAGTTAGAATGGATGAAAATAGTAACTTAAGAGTGTATCACTTAAAAAACCACAACTATGCAATCAAGAGAAGTACAAAAAGAAAATGAACATAGGGCCTGAGGGTAGGATAGAATTCGTTCTTCTAAGACTATTTGGATTCCCAGGTTAGGTTTACGAACTTTTGTTCTGAATATAATTGCTGAAGATTGGGGAAAATAAGTACTGTAAGGAACTGGGGATGTTTTTCATAAACTGCTTGTTTTCTTGTTTGAGATGAATGGGTGGCAAACCAAGACTTTATGCAGGCCTCATTATATACCTTCTTCAATGGTGATATCTCCTAATTCTAACACCAGCTCTTTGCCTCATCTACCTCTAATTAAGAGGCTGATGCAGGCTATATTGTCACCATAAAAATTTTGGATTTTGTTAATTTATAAAAACTTCGGTTCCTGAAATGTAGACATGAAAGATTAGTAAAATTTGCTCACCTGGGCAGGAAAGGTTTATAAGAAAAAAGGTTTAATGTCCATTCAAGAAACTCCCAAAAAAAAAAAAAAAAAAAAAAAAAAAAGCCAACAAACCAACCAAAACACAAAAAAAAACCCACCCCACCAGTGTAGTTTCTCAGTGATAGATATTATACTGATGTGCTACAAATCACGAAACGGCTGCACAATACTCTGGTGTGTGCACTGTGTGTGAATGAGCGACAGAGAGAGACTTTTTGGCCTTTGCCATGTTATTCCCACAGTGTTACAAGGGGGAAACTCAGGAGCTGTTAGATGTTATCTCTCTTCAAGATGACTGTCACGTAGAAATGTGAACGTTACAAATTCACTACTGTGAATTTTAAGCAGGGCATCAATTTTCTGTAATTCATGATCTGGATGCTAGTCAGCCTTTGAGTCATGCTTCGGGTAGCTCCTACCGGGTGGTAAAACAGCTTGTGAAGAGTCAGGCACAAGGCTGAACCTGATAGTACTCGAGAGCCCCACGGCAGCCCTGGCAGCATCCTGGCAGAGCTGCCGGCGGTGACACTCCTCTGCGGCCGGCTGAACTCCAGCTGCAGTGTTGTTTTCAGCTGGGCTGAGGCATGTTGTAATGCCTGGAGGTACAAACTGCAGGCATTTTCCCTACACTGAAGAACTAGAGAGATGCACTTAACTTTAAAGGCGACAGTCGCAGCTAAGCAAGGATTGTAGGGAATATGGTGGCGTTTGGGGCAGGAGACACTTGCTTACGTGCAAGGGGTTCATAAACGTATGTTTCCGTGTAACTTGACTGCTATTAATCAAGGAAAGCTTTTAAATTAGTTGACTCGATAAGCAGACTAAAGAGAAAATACCTGTTAACCCACGCAAAAGCAGAGGGCATCCTGGCACGGCGGCCCCGGCAGCCGCCCGCTCTCCCGGCGAGGGGACCTCGGCTCTCGTGTGACCCTGCCCGGTGCAGCCAGCCACCCCTTCTACCGGAGTTATAACCCATTGATACGTTTTGCTTCGGGCTCAGAGGCGTGGGTATGATGTCTAAAATTATGCAGACTGGGATTTTTTTTTTTTTCTATACTAGCTTAAATGACTGGTACAATGGGTAGGAGGGAACAATAGGACTTTGCGGTGCGAGGTGACATGCGGTGGATTAGGATTAAGGAGGACAATTATTATATGGAAGAATCTTGTTTCCTAACCTCCTACGTGATGAGGTGTAAAGCGTAATTGTAAATTACAATTAGCCGGAGAATAAAGGTTTCTTCGGGAGCGGGGTGGAATTTCATCGCGGTGTATCGATGAATATTAAACCCGAGCGTCTTGATCGGCACCGCCGGGCTGCGGCTCTGCCCCTCTGCAGTCGTTTTGCGAAGGGACAGAACCACGGCTGCTGGGGGCGGCGGGAAGGGGGAGAGCAGCACCGTAGGTCGGGGCCGTGCCGTGCTCGCAGCGGCGCGGAGGGGAGCGGAGGGGAGCGGAGGGGCGCGGAGCGAGGCTGCTCCCGGCGCGGCGGCGGCCCGGGCTCGGGCTCCGCCGCTGGCAGGAGAGGGGCAGCGGCTAATCGGATGGTAGGCTCCCGTAATCCCAGCCCGATCGGCGGTGGTGTCTCTCTCTCTCCAATATCACTAATGTCACTTCTATTAGCTGCATTAGACAGATGTTCAAAAGCTCCCTCTCGCTCTCTCGCTAAATCTGATCCCCCTGTAATACTTTCACTGGTATTATTT
>VKON01000293.1:198055-209729 GCA_009741485.1 Malurus cyaneus samueli | reverse complement strand
AAAGAGAGAGATTAAATCCTTGGGGGGCCCCCAAAAAAAATTGTCTTTTTGTTTTTAAAAAAAAAAAAAAAAAAAAAAATTAAAAAAAGGGTACAATTTTAAAAAGAATGAAAAATATCAAAACTTGGCAAACTAACAGTTTCAGAAAACTGCCAAAACCAATGAAGCCACATATCCCGATTATGTAGACAATCGGAATAAAGAAAACAAACAAAGCCGCCCTTTACGTTGTTGACTTAGCACATTTGGCAGCCTTTTTCCCTCTAAAATCAATCTCTTCCCTGCAAAGGCCCTTGAAAGTATCAGCAAGGGAGCATTAAAAATCTCTGTATAAACTTAAAAAAGAAAAAAATTAAAAAAAAAAAAGACGGAGTGGGGGAGAGAGAAAAAAGTGGGAAATTGAAAAAAAACACAAGTTTTCCAAAGCTTTGGAAAATAACAAAGATAATGCCCATTAACTAGTAGACTCCTCCAAGGCCCAAGAATGTAACTCGACACATAAAGAACTGCCATGCTTGCGGAGCTCCCTAGAAAAACCCGGTCAAAAAAGGCACTCCAGCCCTCTCTGAAGCTCCGGACAACCGAAAAACCGCGTCTGTGAGGGCAGCAGCCCCTGCACAGCCTGTGCCCGAGCAGAAAAAAACCGAAAAACCGCGAAGGCTGCGTCGGCCTCCCCGGTAGTAAGCGATACCTCTTATCCAGAGGTCGCAGCCTCGTGGGCACACGGGCCTTCGAACACGCTCCGGAGGGCCCGAGGGGGCGTTCGCGGGGAGAATGGGCAGAGTTTCTGCTTCCAGCCTCCTCCCAGACCAGCCTTGTGGTCCAGGGCTTCCCAAGCTTTGCTTATTTCCCGGTGCGTCGAGCTGCTAACAGCTGAAGCACAACACCAGCGCTCCACCCCCTACCGGCCGCCGGTACCACCCTCCATCAGCCGCCAGCCGGCGCCCCGCCGGCCTTCACACCGCCCCGCACCGCCCTGCCTGTCCCCGTCGCAACGGGGACAAACAGGAGAGAGCGGCCGGCGGCGGCCGCAAGCCCCAGCAACCGCCGGCGTGACCCGCCGCCCTCTGGCACTGGCTGCCCCGCCCGGCGCCGCCACACCCGCGCTGCCGGAGGAGACCGAGCCGGGCACCGGTGTCGTACCTGCTCCTGACGTGACTCACGACCACCGCACACGGACGGACACCCCAGACCCTAGCTAACGAGTCAATAAATAAATTATGAGAAGTCCGGGACAATGATGTGTGCAGGTGCGAGGGGCTGGGGCAGAGGCCACAAAGGTCGCCCCTCAAGACCAAGTCGTTGCAATGGGACCCCCTCTCCATAGTAACAGGTGCAGACAAAAACGAATTTGGGGTAAAAAATAGTTCTGCTGCTGCTACCTGGTGTAGCCTTCCTTGAAGCAGACCCGAGGATACGCGTGCCTGCTGTTGGCACCACATATACCTGCCCTTTAAAGAAGGAAGACATTAATATGCTGAGCTTTTCCACTTTATAATTCACCCTGGCCTATTAAACAAACATTATTAAACAACGAGATAGCTGTGTTTTCCAAAATGCATGTCAAAGTATAAATACTTACTAGAGGATAAGTACAGCCTGTGATCAATAGTTTTGTAATTTTATTGATAGTATAGCATCCCTAAGGTAGCATTTAGAAGGACTTTACAAAAGCTTCTGAAAACATCAAGCTACTTACAAGTGAGATATGCCTAAGTGCACATCAGTAAGGATTCATATTCTTTTTATACAAATTGTTTCATTAATCTTCTTAATAATATGCTTTTAATAATATGCCACTTCTGTGCTTTTAAACATCCAAGGTGCCGAACAAGAATTGCAAACTGTGAAGTAACTGCTATGGGAAAGATTAAGTAAAGCATTGGAGGCGGATGATTTTGACAATAAAGAGGGTGTATGTGGTGAGTATTTAATATTTATTACATTTAATATTTATAAGTATTGTTTATTATTTTTAGATTTATGTTCAGAACAAAAAACGGAAGAGCAAAACTCTACTGTGTTGTATATTTACATGTGCACCTGTGACAATGGCTTTCTGTAATCCTTGCTTGATGTGTATAACTAACATTTAGTAATAGGACTCAAACCAATCTTTATTTAAATTAATATGTCAGCTGTGCTTACCCTTGCAGATTTTTTTTTGCAATTAAATGATTTTGCAAAGAATCATGTACATGTCAACTCAATGCTGTGGTTTACAAAGCAATTAAATTGTGCTCCTGGAATATATACCCTATTATCTTTGAAATTATCTGAGTTTATATCCTTTTGTTCATTATAAAAGCATATGGACTGAGGGAATATTCTGAATAAAGATCAAATACAGTACTGTTGAATAATCTTGTGGGGTAGATTAATCTATAGCCTCGATTTCTCTCAGGGTGGGTTGCTGTGGCAACCGCCCCAGCTCACTTTAAAATAATTTTGTAAAGCTCACTTCAAGAGCCACACCCAGCGTGGGCCAAGTTTAAAAGCAGCCAGACATGGGAAGAAGAGTTATACTGTGTTGCTCTTACAAATAGGGAGGTGGTGGAAGAGAGCGAGGTGTGGAGTGGAATGGGGTTGAGCGGAACTTAAAACAGAAAATAGAAACCAAGCCAGCCCAGGGTTAAGATGCAAAGAAGGTTGATCATTTCATAGTAACCTCACTGCTTTTCAGTTTAAGCACCATTAAAGGATGTAAGCTGGCAATCTCATTTCTCCTAAGGGAAAAACATGCTCTGCATCCACAAAAGAACAAAAATGGACTTTGATAATCATCTTCAAAGGAAATGTTACCTTGAGGTAATCATACTTTTAATGGAGAGAGATACTTGAATACACTCTTTAATAAACCTTTGGAGATCTGATTTTATAATTACTATATTTTGACTCATGTCTCATAGTTTAAAACATTACAAGCCCACAGGGTAGTAAATTGTGAAAAAAAAAAAAAAATTATCAGCAAATCTACGCATGGATTGTGGACAGCAGAAAAGTGTAGATTTGAGTCTTGTTCCAGAAATTTTAAAAGGTGCATTTATGGAGAATTGGTACAAGTACAGACACCAGAACAAAGGCTTTTTACTGATTGAAATTATTCCAGATTTTTTAATGTAATCCAAAGAGAGAAAAGAAAAATCCTAAACCTTTCAAATGATACTGCATAAATTCATGCCTTATGTAACCCTAAGATGAGTGACAAATCCTGATCCCTCCCATTATATCTATTTGTCCATCTAGCATCTGAATCCTGTTTTAAAAACCAAGATGTCCTTTACATGGATTTGATGACTTGTACTCGTGACAAAAACTTGGCATGGTTTTAAGGTGCTCCAGTATGTGAAGGTCACAACTATAAAAAGATTAGACCACAAGTGCCCACATGGAGGTGTAGCTGATGTTTTAAACTGCTGTATACTTCTATTTTCTGAAATACTTGCCTACTGTAATAATTACTTTTAAAATATGGCAGTGCTCCTGTTCTGTGTTGCCAGTTGAAGGACTGTGTTACCGACTAGAAACCAGAAAACTTACACATGCTGCACAAAATAAAGCAGATGAGAGTCATTTTCAATTAGAGCACAAAAGTGTGAAGTCTTAACATAGTTTTCTATTTTTGCCACTAAGAATAAACACACATTACTGGATAGCTGGGTGCTGTGCTGGGAGACCAAAATCTGCAGAAGAGGCATAGCAAGGGTACAACCCTGTGTAACTGTTCTGTATTTCTTTCCTGCTGTGCTTCACGCCGGACCTGAGGCTAAGAAAGTATTTCTTTCCCAATGTTCTTTGGGCTCTGCTGCCATTGCCGAACATATGTGCCTCTTACCATCGTGTATAATGTGCATGGCTTGTATCTGGCTGCCTAGTAGCTCTGGGCACATCAGTATCGCTGTCATTATTGGTGTGGGTACATTTGTAGCATGTCACTGCCTGCCCATGGAGAGTTGTGCACTCTCACCCAGACAGACCAGGATGTGATGAGACCGGCAGTATTGTCTAGGGATTTGTGTTGAGAGCAATTGGGGGGTGCTTGTTAGAGCTGCCCGAGCTTTGTTTTGCTCTGACCGTTCTTTGAGCATCCGTGTTTTTAAAAGTACAGTTGAACTGAAAAGGTATTTATTCACTGTCAAATACTTTGTAAGTAGGTCAGTGGCCCAATGAGATGTTTCTAGGAGAAAAGACTGAGAGACCAAGGACTTGTATTAAAATAACCCAAATATATATTTATCACTGTGTTTGAATTCAGTCGTTTGGTTTTATCACGTGTGCTGTTCCTATTTCCAGTACATTAATCTATCACAAAAATAATTCTCTGTGCCTTTACAAATTCCCCTGCAGCTCCCAAAGGATCATAAAACTTGGCTATCTGCATAAAAATTTAAACAAGTATGTGCAAGGTCCAAATTATTGCATATGCTTAATCCGAATTCAAACACCCATACGATGCGATCCTTTCAGTTCGTTTTTAGAAGTAATTGAACCTATCAAAGAAATAAAGCCCTGTCCACACACAGCGTGCTCTCAATGCTGCATTTCTGCGGGTAAGTCTGACACGAGATCGTCTCCGCCCGTGGCCGGGAGGCGAGCGAGGCGGCGAGCGGGCCGGGCTACGGCCGCTGCTCTGCGCGGGACGTGCAGCCGGAGGAGTTGCGGAAGTTGGGCTGCTCAGCAGGCGCAGGGCTGGGGAGGGGGAGCCGGGTCAAGGTGCCAGGGGCTGGGCAGGAGGTCTCGTGGGGAGGGGGTAAGTGCCAGGGCACCGCAGCTCTGCTCCGCTGCGGAGGCGGCGCAGAGGTCGGCGGCCCCCGGGCTGCGCCGGCGGCCGCGGGTCGACTGCCCCCTCTCGGCGCCCGTCCCTCCCCGTCCGAGGCGAAGCCACTGTGGAGGTGCCGCTTCGGGGGTGCCGGTGGCGCGACACGCAGGGGCGTTCCGAATCCATGGGCCCCGCAGGTTCCCGCAGGCGGACGGGCGGGCTCGGTCCCTGCTCCGCAGCCGGGCCCTGCCCGCGCTGACCGGCCGCAGATGCGCTGCCGCGGGTGGTGTGCGCCTCCCAGTCCCGCGGCCACCCGCACGCTGCGGTACCTTGCCAGGAGGGGGGAAGCACGCACCGACTCGCCGCCTTGTCTTCGCTCTGCATAATAAAGGATGTCATTAGGTTTGCGTGTGGCATATGCCATTACCCGCACCGTAAAACTAAAATTAGCAAAATGTCAGGAATGGAAAGATTGATTCACCCAAGATGCAATTATCATTTAAAAAGTGCTTGATTGAGGTGCTGATGCTCGGTGATTTATTCTGCATACCATATACATAATTAAAGTAGTGTAGTGGAGCAATTTATCAATCTAGTTTAGACTAGGGGCAAGGAGCTGCTGCTGCTGCTGCTGCTGCTGCTCTATGTTTGTTTTATTAAAACGCTTTCGGGATCTGATCCCGCCCCCTTTTTGCAAGACTGAAACTGATTATTTCTCCAGCTCGGGAGGAGAGAGTCATTCATTTGGGATTGTGGGAGAGTGAGAGAAACAGAGAAACGGAGAAAGAGAAGAAAAGGGAGGAAGAGAGAGCGAAGCAGAAAAGGACACCTCATCCATCAGGCGTGTAGTTTGAATCCCTTTTTCGCCTCCCCCTTCCCCTGCGCGATGTTACAAAGGCTGTGAGCTGTTCGCCTTTTCCCATTCGCCTGCTGTCACTTCCTTCTTGGACGATCTCAGGACGAGTCCGGTTACTTTTAATCCGACCAGCAGCTCAGCCACTTTCTCCTCCTCCACGCTGCACACACGCGCACACGCGCGCACACGCGCGCACACACACCCCAGGCATCTACTGGCTGCTTATTGGATTGACTTTGAAGGTTGTGTGTGTGATTGAAGGCGGCTGCATGCAGAACCAGGTGGTGAATATTTAAGTCTGGAAGAAGTAAAGGGATTTTTTCTTTTTCCTATGAAAGGAAAATATCTGAAGGACTAGTCTCATCAACCAAACAGCTAACTGTTTATATTGTAAGTACATGTGAAATTCAGCATTTGAATAAAATACAGTGGGCATGGTACAAGAGCCCTAGGTACATTTCCTATTGCATTTGAAGAATGTATAAGTCATTTTATGTGAACTGGGATTGAGGTTTCTTGTAGTTTTTTTTTAAGTGTGTGATTGGGCAGCTGCCTAGAAGTAACTTGTTAGAAAAGTAACATAGTCAAATCTGTCTAGGAAGTTATTGCTGACTTGTCTCTATCAGTGTCATAAGTGTTTAAACTTTGATGAAGTTAGTTTTCATAATTTGTGTGCTTGATATTATGAAGTCTTGGAAGCTTATTTGATTGAAGTAGTTCATTAAAAGCTGTGACCGTGTAGTCTCACTCAATTATCAGACTAAGGAACAATCCAGTTCCAGTGAAATGCTCTAAACTTCGTTGTATCATTGGCTCTTCAGTTCCTGAGTTTAGGTATGCAGATTGTAAACGTTTAACTTTATGCATCTTTCATCTGAATACTTATATTGAGATGGAAAGACCCCTGCATTATGCGAATTAATCAGGGACTGAAACTATCTTATGGAATGTATGTTTTGGTCTATTACACAATACTTCGAGTAATTTTAATTTTTTGTAACACAAAGGAGTAGGGAACTAATCAGAATTACAGAACTAGCTGGTTAGTTTCAGTAGCAATATAGCTACAGTGAAGACAAAAATTTAAATAGAGACTTAGAAACTTTGTTGCATTTGTAATATAATTACATTTGTATTGTCCCCAAAAAATTAGTGTGACTTCTGCCAGCTGAAAACAAAACCAGTATAAGACGATCCAATAATCCCCTTTCTCAAAAAAAAAAAAAAAAAAAAAAAAAAATTGAAAAAGAAAAAAAAAAAAAAGAAAAAGCAAAGCAGCAAGTGCAAAACCAAAATTAATGAATCTTTATGGGTATCTGAACCTTGTCTATTATAGAACAGTTCCATTTTCTTTATTGTACATAATGATTATTATTAGCAAATAAATGCATTATTAAATTAAATAAGTACTGTCTTACACAATCAAAGACTAAGTTTTTAAGAAAATTAAGCAGAAAAAGACACTTTACCAGTATTTTACTGGTAATCAGAAAATAATAGCTTTGACACAAAAATTTTCTTGCAAATCTAACAATCACCTTAATGGTAAATATCCTATTTTCATGTCTTTACTTTAAAATAACTGTAAGATGAATGACAAATTATATTAGATGCTACTGTGACTAGATTTCTTTCATTGGCACTTTGATGGCTATTGTAGTTGAAAAGTAAAGATGTTTATATGGGGTATAATAACTAATCCTTAGAGGCTTGGCAGGTCATGGAAGTATTACCACCTGTGAACCAGTACTCTGGCTTGCATACATACTATTTCATCCAAATGATAAGACAAGTAGTTTCTCTGGGCATTTGTTATTTTGTGAACCGTATTTGTTACAGGATTTCAGGTACCTTACATTAAGTCAAAAAACAGCAAAAAGCTTCCTTATTTTATCAGTTGTATTTAAATACCATTACATTATTCTTTCTGTATTAATGAGTACATTATTCATAATGAGTCTAACACTGAAATCTCTGCTCACACTTAAGTCCCTTTGGAAATAAGAGAAAAATTCCTTGAAGAACAACTTAAGCCAATGGCTCTTAATTCTAGGTGACTATGTTCCTGGTTGTACATACATATAATTTTATTTGAAAATCTTGTTGTTAATATAAATTTATACTAATATGCTCTACAAAGTACAAGAATGTTGTTCTGGGACTTGAACACGAAAAGGTACTTTCATGCAAGTTGTTCTTACACAATTAGTCCCACTGACAACACTGAGACTACTTGTGTAAAAATGAGCAAGTCACAGGGATAACCATTTACAGGATCAG
The DNA here is from genome assembly GCA_009741485.1 of Malurus cyaneus samueli. NCBI lineage: Eukaryota > Metazoa > Chordata > Aves > Passeriformes > Maluridae > Malurus > Malurus cyaneus. The sequence goes on along the minus strand of VKON01000293.1, from coordinate 201,834 downwards.
GACTCAAAGAGACTAAACCTCTTGTCTATCCCAAAGCTCTCATAGGATGGAGATATAAAGAATGTCCTATAAAAGAATTCAGGGATCAGATACTGTCTGTATCCTCATAAGTTTATTTGACCTTCCTTATTAAAGGAAACTTAAGTTTAAGAGCCTTACTGAAATTGGTACTATATGGTGAATAGTGTGAGAGATTAAATCTTTTAAAGTTACCTCCCTGAGCTTCTAGTTTTGGATCTTAATAAGAAAATTCATACATATACTTTCTTACTGTGAATTTTCTTCAATTACGGTATCATGACTTTTTTATTCCTTTTTTTGAACATTTCCTCTACCTGCAACATATATATTCAAAACAAGAAATACCTTTCTTTAATAGTGCTGGGTTTTAAAACACCTAAAATATTACACATGAAGATAAGTGAGGCTACCTGAAGCTTTTCACAGAAGTTTGCCTAAAAAATATTTTGATAACTCATAATTCAGAACATTAATGCAATTATGTAGAAACTTAGGAACTGAACAGGAGTTGTGAATAGAGGGTTTAGCCAACTTAATTTCTTTTAATTTTACTGTTCTTACTAACAGATTAATTTATTGTTCACCAGAATAGTTTTGTCCTCTTCAGGGACAGCTAAAGTTATTTTTACATATCATGAAGGAAGAACTCATTAATTGCTATTAGATGCTTGAAAGAAAATATGCTTGGTGTTGGATACAGTAGGCTCCATTTTTACCTCTTTGATATCATTATTTGAAATTGCATGATAATTTTTCCAAAAATCAAGCGAGGTGTTGTCGTATTTTTTGGAAAACAATGACGATGGAGATGACTCTACATAAGATGCTATATAATTTCAAAGAGTTTGTGTCCTTGCTTCAACATTTTGAAAAATAACCAGAACACCTGTATTTGTGATTTTTTTGTGAGTTTTTTTTTGTAAATTTTTTTTGATTTTGCAATGTGGAATCAGCAAAGGAATTTTGCTATATCCTCATTTAGGCTCTGTAGTAACTTAGGTACAAAATATTAAAAAATTTTATATGTAATTCCAAAAGCTAGAAAACTTCAAGATTAACTGTAGAGTTAGAATTCTGGTGTTTGAAGAGTGTGAAAATACAATTTTGCATCCCGCTTCAGAAGCAAAATGGGTTGAGAAGAACTTTGGTCAGCAAACACTGATAGTGCAAGTGAAAAACTGAATTTTCAAATTATTTTTAGAAGTAATTATTTTAATCCTCTGACCAGTTTTAAGGTCATTGTCTTAGAACTGATCAATGATCAGTATTGCATGTGGACAGGTGATTAAAAGCTAGTGCCTTCAGTTCTCCACTTTAATGTCACTGTCTCATTGACTGCAGTGCAGTAGAGCATGTGTATTCACTGGAATCTGTCATCTTTAGGAAATCAGACCAGTTTAGAGGGGCGATTCACAAAACCAACAGTGACAATAAAGAAGGATTAGGCAGTTCACATGTCATTTTAATTGGGCAGAGATAAAAGCTGATTGCTGTAGCATCGTGAGGCACACTTCAATTTTAAGTGATTATTTATGAGACAACTATAACTCTGTTGTTTAGTCATTTGTTATAGGCAACTGGAAGCAGGGAAAACTCAGTTTTGACCCTACTGGTTTTGTATGACTTTGTAGTGAAAGGTACAGCTACTTGTAGCATTGCTACACAAACGTTATGAAAACTGTTTAATATCCCACTTTTGGGAAATACAATTAAAATATAGTAGATTATTACTCTGGGTTTTGTTTAAAAAGATATTTGTCTAGATAATACTCTGTAATCGCAATTAAAAGTCCTTAAAAATGCCTAGCACCTAAAAAGTAACTAGGCTCCAAAACATGCCTAGGACTATATTAAATAATATACTAAGTATACAAGCAGAGGAGAATGCATAAAACACATCAGGGCTTTGAAGATTTATCAAAAATTATAATATTGAAGAATAAGCGAACCATCTTACTTTATTCTGTTATTTTTTTAAATGTCATGTGTTGTAAAACTGTTCTTTGTGTTGTATGTGTGTAGACTGATTTGCAAAAAGCCAAGAAATTAAAAGTTTCGCCTGTATTATTAAATATGTCATTTATCAGTGAGAATAGAGAGCTTTGCCTATTTGCATAATTTATTATAACCTACAGCCTTTAACATTTAGAAGTATCAAAGTAGGAAGCTGATAACTTCTGTGATCAATTTATCATTTTTCAAAAGAACTCCTTTTTTTACCCAACTGATGCCTCCTAGTGTTTCACATAATAAAACACTAATGAGTCAACCATAAATGTAAACATTGTTTTTTCATTGTCTTCATCTTGTGTGGTACATAAAATTAATATTTATGTATTTAATTTTGTATGTGTTATTGCAATCAGACAGGAAACTCACATAAATTCAGATGTCTCATGTTAATGGATACTGAAGATGCATTTTTATTTTCTCTCATTCTAGCTTTGCCTAGCAGTGTTTTGAAAAGTTTTAAGTTATATAAAGTATATTTTATTTTTCTCCTTTTGTTTCCTATATGCATTAAACGAACTTCTCAACAATGTATTGTTAGGCTCAAATGGGAATTTTAAAAATTTGCTAGCATAATTCTTTGAAAAGCAAGCCCTTCGAAATAGGCAATAAATAGAGTTACAGAAATCTTTGAAATATCCTATGGGACCTCACAGACAAATAAGATGAAAAACACTGGTCTGAGACATGCTTGCTCACTGCAGTCCTCAAAGAATAGTTAAGTTATTATATTTTGTAGCTGTTTCTGTTTCTTTTACTGCTGTATAATCAAGAAAATAGTATTAAGACAGTTTTCAAATTCACAAAATGTGCACCTTACTCTTTTAATTCTACATGTGGATTATCAGTACTTCTGAAAAAGAATTCATGTGCAAAAAATATTGAGATGGAGCTTGAAGTGGTAAAGACAGTGTCCTTTTCTTACAAGTGCAGTCGGGCCATACAACTCCTAAATGCTTGAAAAAACTGCATTCAGGTCTAACAGTAGAAGTTTTTACCTTTTATTTTATCTAACAGTGTAATTTTCTAGAAGTTATCTAGCATTAGTGTGACAAAACAAAATCTATGGGCCTCAGCTCTATGTCAGGATCTGTCAGGTATGATCTTATAATGATAAAGCAGCCAAGACTGAGCATACTCTTGCACAATTTAATGCCACACAGTTTTATATAAAGTAGAAATCAATTTAATGAAAATCGAATTTTAAATAAAGCCTGTTATTCTAAGACCTTCAAGAAAAGCGGTGGAATTCCTTGGTATTTGTTCTATTCAGGAAGGTTTAAAGAGAAATAAAGTCAGTCTGCAGTTAAAAAATCAATGTTTAAGGGTTTGTATGGGTAATAAAAATTTGTGTCTTCTCAATGCACAAATTTAGGGCCCGCTTACAGAAACATTCTGACTGCATGCAGAGAGTTAAATCGATATATGCAGATCTCAGTAATGGGAATTCGCATTTGATTTTAGAATATTTTAAAAATGCAGATTTTAGGATTCTATTTTGCCATCAGCCCTATTAATATAATATTTTTCTCCCAAAAGTTTTAAAATGCAAAGAGACCTTTTTGAGATCAGTCATTTATTTAACAGAAGAAATATCGCATAAAGTCTAGCCTTTAAACTTCCTCGCATACTGAAAGTGTTTCCAAATATGCAAATGACACCTGTTATGCTGCCAGAAAAGCTAACATGCTATTGATAGAATTTTCTGATACAGTTACATTGCAATTTCCATTGTGAAGAGAAAGCAA